>MU249759.1:76259-152986 GCA_018977245.1 Lethenteron camtschaticum | reverse complement strand
CACGGCGCTCACTGAGACAGCGATTCGAGCGGAGCTCGGATAAAGAGAGGGGGTGGGGGGTGGGGTGTGGGGGGTGGGAGGTGTGGGGTGGGGGGTGGGGTGGGTGGGGTGGGTGGTAACGCCCCCCACCTACACCCCCCCACACCACCACCACCACCCCCACCACTGCCCACCTAAACAGCTAACACCCCATCGCACAGCAAAAAGCAGCAAGCCCTCCCTCCCTCCCACCTTCCTCCTCCCACCTCCCCCACCTTCCTCCCTCCCACCTCTCTCCCCCACTCCCTCCCCACCTCCCACTCTCTCCCACCTCCCTCCTCCCACCTCCCTCCCCACCTCCTCCCTCCCCGCTCCCTCCCTTCCACCTCCCCCCCCACCTCCCCCACCTCTCTCCCCACCTCCCTCCCTCCACCTCCCTCCCACCTCCCTCCCTTCCACCTCCCCCCCACCTCCCTCCCCACCTCATTCCCTCCCAGGAATCGCTCGCTCACTCACGCAGCTCCCACTCGCAATACGTAGCCACTCAGAGACAACACGCAGCATCACCATCACCACCACTGCCACAACCATCACCACCACCATCGCCATCACCTCCACCACCATCACCACCATCACCGTCACCACCATCACCGTCACCATCACCACCACCATCACACCATCACCGTCACCACCATCACCACCACCCCACCACCACCATCACCACCACCATCACCACCACCACCATCACCACCACCACACCATCAACACCACCACCATCAACACCACCACCATCACCGTCACCACATCACCACCACCTCCACCACCACCATCACCACCACCATCACCACCACCACCATCACCACCACCACCACCATCACCACCACCACCACCATCACCACCATCAACACCACCACCATCACACCACCACCATCACCACCACCATCACCACCACCACCCCACCAGCACCATCACCACCACCACCATCACCACCACCACCACTATCACCATCACCACACGCATCACCACCACCACCATCACCACCATCACCAGCACCACCATCACCACCATCACCACCACCCCCACCCCACCACCACAACCACCCCCACTGCCCACCACCTCCACCACCGCGCGATACAGAAGACAAAGCTCCCCCGTGTAGCCTCTCACGGGCTGTCGGGGCAAGTGCTTCTTCTCGAGGCCACCTCGAACACGGAGACGGCACGGAGCGGTCACGGCCGCCTTTGTCTCCCCAATGCTGGTGCGAGGACTTTGTTGTTTGGCATTGTGTGTGTGTGTGGTTTTTTTAATACTTTATATTAAGTTCGCTCGCTTGCTTGCTTGCGTCTTGCTTGCACGCTTACGACCGTGCAATCTTTCGGTCGTTTTTTAACCCACTTCCCGTGATCCAATCGAGCTGACATTTTGCACACAGACTCGCTGTGCGTGACAATTAATGTTCGTGAAATTTTTTTCTAAAATTTTTACACTGTTTAGGGAAAACAAATTAAATATTTAATTACCAATTGCTTAATACTGGCCGACAATTATCTGACCCATAGGTGGCAGCCATCTCAAGCCAGAGGACGAGAAGACTCTAGCCGCCACGCATATAAAGGATTTATACTGAAAACTTGGTTTTTACGGGGTTACTTGTTTAATATTCTTCTTCTGCGTTTATTCGTTTGTGTACGCCCGCTCGCTCTCCAACAGGTGTTTCGTTTAAGGCTGAGTCGACCCAGGTGTAGGTCAATAAAAACCCGGGCAGGTATAATTACGTGGGGGGGGAGGGGGGTGTGCGCGCTAACCGTTGCGCCACCGCTCTACACTCAACGCGCCCCAAACAAAGACAAAGATGCCCCGCCCCACCGTGTAGCCTTCACAGAGCGTTGGGGCAAGGGCTGTCGGCGACGTAGGGCAGCGCCTATGAAGGTCGTCACTGCGGCACACGAGGGGGTGGGTGGCCAGCACCACGCCCGGCCGCCTTTGTCTCCCCAGTGGCCGATGTTTACTACACACCGCACCAGGTACTCATTTGAGGCTGAGTCAACCTAAGGGGAGCCGGGTCGCCCAGTTGTGAGCGCAGTGCGCCCGAACGTTTCGCCACCGCTCCCCCATTCACACACACAAAGACAAAGATCCCCCGTATAGCCGTAACAGACTGTTGGGGCAAGTGCTGTTAGCGAGTAGCACCTATGAAGGCCGGCACGGCACACGGGGGGTGGGTGGCCAGCACCACGCCCGGGCCGCCTTTGTCTCCCCAGTGGCGATATTTTACACATCGCACCAGGTACTCATTTGAGGCTGAGCCGACCTAGGGAGACCCAGGACGGTTCAGATAAATTGTCACTGGGTGTTGGCCGTGAGCATGGAATCGAACTCGGGTCTCCAGGTTGGAACTCGGAAAGCTGTCAGGGTGGTGGTGGTGGTGGAGTGGTGGTGGGGTGGGGGTGGTGGTGGTGGTGTGGTGGTGGAGGGTGGTGGTGGTGGTGTGGTGGTGGTGGTGTGTAGTGGTGGAGTGGTGTGGTGGTGGATGTGGTGTGGAGTGGTGTGGTAGGGTGGTGGTGTGGTCAGCATCGCACCCAGAGGTCGTATCCCGTCCGAGTCCACGATCTCCTGGCGCGGCAAGTTTATTATTTTCTTAGTTTTTTCGGTAAAGTCACGTAGATAAAGAAATGAAATTAAAATTAATAAAATAAAATAAGAAAAATAATATTTTGTATTAATTTTAATTAAAATTTTTTACCTACGTGACTTTACCGAAAAAACTAAGAGTATGAATCCTTGCAGTCACGAAAGCTTCAAATCTAGAAGTTTATGATTTGACCGGACGTTAGGCGGCCCAACGGAGCTTGCTACACACAGCTCTTCGTGAGAAGCGGACCGCGTGCTCTGTCGACAAACGGTAGCGGCTCAAACCAGCGCCGCATGAAGCAAGTGCGGGGCCTGTAGCATTGTTATTAAGGGGCCATAATAAATACATAAACAAAACTAATATTAAAACATTTTCTTATGTTTTTTCGGCAAAGTCACGTAGGTAAAAAATAAATTTTATTTTTTACCTACGTATAAAAATTTATTTTTTACCTACCTGACTTTACCGAAAAAACCTAAGAATATGAATCCTTGCAGTCACGAAAGCTTCAAATCTAGAATTAATATTAAAACACGTAAATATTTCTCTTGCATAGTAAAGTCATTGTATTTTTCATTTGCAATGCAGCCGGATAATACGACAAATCTCTAACCGTAAACACCCAGTCGTTCCGTAAGAGTTGAAGGCGGTATAGTACTATAGTAATAGAGCGAGTGCAGAATCACTGAACCGGAATTGATAGCTTGAAAGCATTTAGCGCCGGGGCCCCTTGAAAAGTAAAAGTGCCAGGCCCCTACCTACTACTACATATGTAGTAGCTAGTACATATGTATAATAGCTACTATGTAGAAGTAGTAGCTACTACTACATATGTAGCTACTACTACATATGTAGTAGTAGCTACTACTATGTGGTAGTACTATGTGTGTAGTCCGGCACTGGGCCGCAAACGCAGTGGGCGTCTCGTCGTCATCGCCGTCGCGATGAAACGCGACAGCGGCAGTCAGAAGACTCGAGACGCGATGACATTCATCCGAAACTGTGGAAGAGAGGAACACAAAACGGAGGACTCCCCCCCACCCCCCCCCTCCCTACCCCCCCTCCCCCCTCCCCCCCCCTCCCTCTCCCCCCCCTCCTCCCTCCTCCCGCCTCCCCCTCCCCCCCTCCTCCTCCCTCCCTTCTCCCCCCTCCCTCCCTCCCCCCTCACTCCCCCTCACTCCCCCTCCCAACCTCCCCCCTCACTCCCTCCCCCTCCTCCTCCCCCTCCTCCCTCCTCCCCGCTCCTCCCCCCATCCTCCCCTCCCTCCCCGCTCCCTCCCTCATCCCTATTTCCCTTTCTCCCCCTCTCCCCCCCCCCCCCCCTCCCTCCCTCCCCCCCCTCCCTCCCCTCCCTCCCCCATCCTCCCCTCCCTCCCCGCTCCCTCCCTCCCCTATTTCCCTTTCTCCCCCTCTCCCCCCCTCCCCCCTCCTCCCCCCTCCCTCCCCTCCCTCCCCCCTCCCTCCTTTTTTTTGAGTCGCTTTTATCTTCCCCAGCAGTAGAAACAAGAGGATGATGGCGACGGTAAAAGCACGGATCATAGCAATGTTGTAACTAAGAGTTGTTTTTAAAGAAAAATATATATCGTGTCTCTTCCCTCCCTCCCCCTTCCCTCCCCCTCCCTCCCCCTCCCTCCCCCTCCCCCTCCCTCCCTCCCCCTCACTCCCCTTCTTTCCACCCGAAGGAAAATCCCAAGGGCCATCACGGGAGAGACACGCAGACTCCAAATGTACCGCAGCAGGCATCGTCAGGGTCGAGGTCGAACCCCCACCGCTATAACCGCTAACCTTTCAGAATCGAATAACCGGTNCGGACGCCCAGTTNAGCCCCACGCCACGAGGCGCTGCGGTGGCTATGAGATGTTTACTACCTCGCCTGGTGCACAGGAGGTCGTGGGTTCGATCCCGACCCTGACGCCTGCTGCTGTATATTTGGAGTTTGCGTGTCTCTCTCTCTCATCATCATCACGGTGGCTATGAGATGTTAACTACCTCGCCTGGTGTGCAGGAGGTCGTGGGTTCCATCCCGACCCTGACGCCTGCTGCTGTATATTTGGAGTTTGCGTGTCTCTCTCATCATCATCATCGGTGGCTAGGAGATGTTAACTACCTCGCCTGGTATACAAGAGGTCGTGGGTCGATCCCGACCCTGACGCCTGCTGCTGTATATTTGGAGTTTGCGTGTCTCTCTCTCATCATCATCACGGTGGCTAGGAGATGTTAACTACCTCGCCTGGTGTGCAGGAGGTCGTGGGTTCCATCCCGACCCTGACGCCTGCTGCTGTATATTTGGAGTTTGCGTGTCTCATCATCACGGTGGCTAGGAGATGTTAACTACATCGCCTGGTATACAGGAGGTCGTGGGTTCGATCCCGACCCTGACGCCTGCTGCATATTTGGAGTTTGCGTGTCTCTCTCATCATCACGGTGGCTAGGAGATGTTAACTACCTCGCCTGGTGTGCAGGAGTCGTGGGTCCATCCCGACCCTGACGCCTGCTGCTGTATATTTGGAGTTTGCGTGTCTCTCTCTCTCTCATCATCACGGTGGCTAGGAGATGTTAACTACATCGCCTGGTGTACAGGAGGTCGTGGGTTCAAACCCGACCCGACGCCTGCTGCTGTATATTTGGAGTGTGCGTGTTCTCCCCGTGACCACGTCGATTTTTGCTACGGGGTTTCCCTCCACATTTAGAATCAACACGCGTTCAGAGTTTTCGGCAGCTTTTGTTAATGTCCACGTGATGATAAGTCACGAACCTCGCTGAACCATCATTCGTGATGACCAGTTCGCTTCTGAAAAGAAATAAATAAACCCACTACGTAGCTCAGTGGGCCGTATCTGGCAAAAACAACCCCAACAGTTGAGTTTAGGAGGTAGATCCACAGTGGAATCTCGTAAGCCCGCTCCGTTGATCCCTCTTCAGCCCTCGCACCTAACCCGAACGGGCGTCACAGCTTGAGCTCAGGGCGAGAGAGTTCCAGACAGTGGGAGCAGCAGAGGAGAATGAGCGACCTCCCCGCCAGAGCGGACTGCGGGCTTCCACTTGACAGCGTTCGTCGCTGGAGTGGAAAGTGCGTGGAGGGGAGTGGAGCGAGATGAGAGGGGAGAGGTGGTGGAGTGCGTGGAGGGAGCGGAGTGAGATGTAGGAGAGTGCGTGGAGGGAGTGGAGTGAGATGAGAGGGGAGGAGGCAGGAGGATGGTGGAGGAGGAGTGCGTGGAGGGGGGGGGGAGGGGGAGAGGAGGGAGGCCGTGGAGGGATGTGAGATGAGAGGGAGAGGTAGGAGAGTGCGTGGGGAGTAGAGTGAGATGAGAGGGGAGAGGCAGGAGAGTGCGTGGAGGGGAGTAGAGTGAGATGAGAGGGGAGAGGCAGGAGAGTGCGTGGAGGGGAGTAGAGTGAGATGAGAGGGGAGAGGCAGGAGAGTCGTGGAGGGGAGTGAGTGAGATGAGAGGGGAGAGGAGGAGAGGTGGAGGGAGTGGAGTGAGATGAGAGGGGAGAGGCAGGAGAGTGCGTGGAGGGGAGTGGAGTGAGATGAGAGGGGAGAGGCAGGAGAGTGCGTGGAGGGGAGTGGAGTGAGATGAGAGGGGAGAGGCAGGAGAGTGCGTGGAGGGGAGTGGGTGAGATGAGAGGGGGAGGCAGGAGAGTGCGTGGAGGGGAGGGAGTGAGATGAGAGGGGAGAGGTAGGAGAGTGCGTGGAGGGGAGGGTGAGATGAGAGGGGAGAGGTAGGAGAGTGCAGGGGAGTAGGAGTGAGATGAGAGGGGAGAGGTAGGAGAGTGCGTGGAGGGGAGTAGAGTGAGATGAGAGGGGAGAGGCAGGAGAGTGCGTGGAGGGGAGTAGAGTGAGAGAGAGGGGAGAGAGGCAGGAGAGTGGTTGGAGGGGAGTAGAGTGAGATGAGAGGGGAGAGCAGGAGAGTCGTGGAGGGGAGTAGAGTGAGAGGAGAGGGGAGAGGCAGGAGAGTGCGTGGAGGGGCGGAGATGAGAGGGGAGAGGTTAGGAGAGTGAGGAGTGGTGAGAGAGAGGGAGAGGCAGGAGAGTGCGTGGAGGGGAGTGGATGAGATGAGAGGGAGAGAGGGCAGGAGAGGTGGTGGAGGGGAGTGGAGTGAGATGAGAGGGGAGAGGCAGGAGAGAGCGTGGAGGGGAGTGGAGTGAGATGAGAGGGGAGAGGCAGGAGAGTGCGTGGAGGGGAGTGAGTGAGATGAGAGGGGAGAGGCAGGAGAGTGCGTGGAGGGGAGCGGAGTGAGATGAGAGGGGAGAGGAGGAGAGTGCGTGGAGGGGGAGTGAGTGAGATGAGAGGGAGAGGCAGGAGAGTGCGTGGGGAGTGGAGTGGAGAGGGGAGAGCAGAGAGGTGGAGGGATGGAGTGGAGAGAGAGGTAGAGAGTGCGTGAGGGGAGATAGAGGAGATGAGAGGGGAGAGGGAGGAGAGTGCGTGAGGGGATGGAGTGAGATGAGAGGGAGGGCAGGAGAGTGCGTGGAGGGGGTGAAGTAGATGAGAGGGGAGAGTAGAGAGGCGTGAGGGAGTAGAGTGAGATGAGAGGGGAGAGGCAGGAGAGTGCGTGGAGGGGGTGGAGTGAGATGAGAGGTTAGGGGAGTGACGAGTCTTTAATAATTATTTATCACTGGAGCACAACAAATCGCTCACCTTAAACACCCAGTCGTTCGTAAAGTTGAAAGCGGTATATACTATAGTAATAGAGCAAGTGCAGAATCACTGAACCAGAATTGAAAGCTTGAAAACATTTAGCGCGGGCCCGTAGCTACGACACGTGTAGCTACTATACATGTAGCTACTACACATGTAGCAGCTACATGTTTAGTAGCTACTACACGTGTAGCTACTACACATGTAGCTACTACTACACGTGTAGCAGCTACACGTGTATTGGTAGCTACTACACGTGTAGCTACTACACATGTAGCTACCGCATATGAAGTAGCTACCACACATGTAGCTACCACACATGTAGCTACTACATATGTAGCTACTTTTGCTACTTAGAATAATCCGGCACTGGTTCAACGCACGTACACATTCGTGACCAGGAGGCATATTTCTCAAGATACTCGGCATGTAATTCAGGCTGAGTCGACCTAGTGGTGTATGTGTGTGTGAAGGGGGGACTTAGGACAGCTTCTGATCAACCTGATTAGTAGCGGTGGAAGGGAATTGAACGTGAGGTTTGCCCGGATCGTAAGGGATAGCAAAAACTCAGTGTGTTTAGTAATAGCAGTGGCGCTAACCACTGCGCCACCGTTCACTCAAACGACTTCAAGGCCAAGCGATAGCACGCGCTGGCGGCCAGGGGGGCGCTGAGCCCTCGTTGAAATAGTAAGCGCGTCACACACACATTGTACACACACACATTGTACACACACACACCCATTGTACACACACATTGTACACACACACACATTGTACACACACACACATTGTACACACACACACATTGTACACAAACACACACATTGTACACACACACACACATTTACACACACATTGTACACACACACACATTGACACACACACACATTGTACACACACATTGTACACACACACACATTGTACACACACACAGTACACACACACACATTGTACACACACATTGTACACACACACACATTGACACACACACACACATTGTACACACACATTGTACACACACACATTGTACACACACACATTGTACACACACACACACATTGTACACACACATTGTACACGCACACATTGTACACACACACCCATTGTACAAACACACAGTGTACACACACACACACATTGTACACACACACATTGTACACACACACACCCTATACACACATCATATATATACACACATACACATTGTACACACACACACACACCCTATGCACACACACATTGTAAACACACATTGTACACACACACACACACCATATATACATACACACATTGTACACACACACACCCTATACACACATTGTAAACACACACACATTGTACACACACACACACACACCCTATTATCACGCAAAATTGTACACACACACACCCTATACACACATTGTAACACATTTTACACACACACACACATTGTACACACACACATTGTACACACACACATTGTACACACACACATTGTACAAACACACACACATTGTACACACACACCCTATACACACACATTGTACACACACACATTGTACACACACACATTGTACACACACACACACACACACATTGTACACACACACCCTATACACACACATTGTACACACACATTGTACACACACACACACATTGTACACACACATTGTACACACACACACAACACACATTGTACACACCACACATTGTACCACACATTGTACACCAACATTGTACACACACACCCATTGTACACACACATTGTACACACACACAGTGTACACACACACACATTGTACACACACACATTGTACACACACACACCCTATACACACATCATATATATAGACACAGACACATTGTACACACACACACCCTATGCACACACACATTGTAAACACACATTGTACACACACACACACCATATATACATACACACATTGTACACACACACACCCTATACACACACATTGTAAACACACAACATTGTACACACACACACACACACCCTATTATCACGCAAAATTGTACACACACACACCCTATACACACATTGTACACACATTGTACACACACACACATTGTACTCACACACACATTGTACACACACACACATTGTACAAACACACACACATTGTACACACACACCCTATACACACACATTGTACACACACACATTGTACACACACACATTGTACACACACATTGTACACACACACCATGTACACACACACCCTATACACACCATTGTACACACACATTGTACACACACACACACATTGTACACACACACATTGTACACACACATGTACACACACACGCATTGTACACACACATACATTGTACACACACACACATTGTACACACACACATTGTACACACACACACCCTATACACACACATTGTACACACACACATTGTACACACACACATTGTACACACACACACATTGTACACACCACACATTGTACACACACATTGTACACACACACACATTGTACACACACATTGTACACACACATTGTACACACACACATTGTACACACACACAGTACACACACACACATTGTACACACACACATTGTACCACACATTGTACACACACACACATTGTACACACACACATTGTACACACACATTGTACACACACACATTGTACACACACACACATTGTACACACACATTGTACACACACATTGTACACACACACACATTGTACACACACACATTGTACACACACACACATTGTGCACACACACATTGTACACACACATTGTACACACACACACATTGTGCACACACACATTGTACACAGACATTGTACACACACACATTGTACACACACACAGTACACACACACACATTGTACACACACACCCTATACACACACATTGTACACACACACACATTGTACACACACACACATTGTACACACACATTGTACACAAACACATTGTACACACACATTGTACACACACACACATGTACACACACACAGTACACACACACACATTGTACACACACACATTGTATACACACACATTGTACACACACACATTGTACACACAGACATTGTAAACACACATTGTACACACACACACATTGTACACACACACACATTGCACACACACATTGTATACACACACATTGTACAAACACACATTGTACACACACACATTGTACACACACACATTGTAAACACACATTGTACACACACACATTGCACACACACATTGTGCACACACACACATTGTACACACAAACATTGTACACACACACACATTGTACACAAACACACAGTACACACACACATTGTAAACACACATTGTACACACACACATTGTAAACACACATTGTACACACACACATTGTACACACACATTGTACACACACACATTGTACATACACACATTGTACACACAAACATTGTACACACACACACATTGTACACACACACACATTGTACACACACATACACGCACACATTGTACACACACACCCATACACACATTGTACACACACACAGTGTACACACACACACATTGTACACACAGATTGTACACACACACACCCTATACACACATCATTATATACACACACACATTGTACACAAACACACANCCTATGCACACACATATTGTAAACACACACACATTGTACACACACACACACACTATACACACACGAATTGTAACATACACACATTGTACACATACACACATTGTACACACACACACCCNATACACACACATTGTAAACACACACACATTGTACACACACACACTCCATACACATACACATTGTACACACACACACATTGTACACACACACATTGTCCACACACACTCATACACAAACACACACTCCATACATACACACATTGTACACACACACATTATGTGCACACACACATACCCTGTCCACACACACTCCATACACACACACACACATTGTACACACACACACATTGTACACACACACATTGTACACACACACATTGTACACACACACAGTACACACACACACATTGTACACACACACAGTGTACACACACACATTGTACACACACACACATTGTACACACACACACATTGTACACACACACATTGTACACACACATATACACACACATTGTGCACACACACACATTGTACACACACACACCCTATACACACACACATTGTACACACACACACCCTATACACACACATTGTACACACACACATTGTACACAACACACATTGTACACACACACCCTATACACACACATGTACACACACACACCCTATACCAAGTCACACACACATGTACACACCACATTGTACACACACACATTGTACACACACACATTGTACACACACACATTGTACACACACACAGTGTACACACACACATTGTACACAAACACATTGTACACACACACACATTGTACACACACATTGTATACACACACATTGTGCACACACACACATTGTACACACACACTCTATACACACACACATTGTACACACACACACACACCCATTTACACACACACTTGTACACACACACACATTGTACACACACACACATTGTACACACACACACCCTATACACACATTGTACACACATACATTGTACACACACACATTGTACACACACACATTGTACACACACACATTGTACACACACACATTGTACACACACACATTGTACACACACACACATTGTACAGACACACACACACACATTGCACACACACATTGTAAACACACACATTGTAAACACACACACATTGTACACACACACACACNTTGTACATACACATTGTACACACACACATACCCCTGTCCACACACACATACCCTGTCCACACACACACACACCCTCATAACAAAGGCTGTTGTGTTAGATGGCGCAATTATAAATGTGTCGCAATCCTCCACCACCCGACACGGCCAATCAATACACAAATGTGTATCACGTGAACAAAACGCCAATTAGTCATTTCTTCTTCAGCACCACCGGTGCGTTTGAAGAGTGAATCCACAACATTTAGAATTCGAGTTAGTACGACGTTTCGCTGGTAAAGTCACATCCAGCATCATTGGGCGATTTGCCAGAATGGTGAAGCCACCCACGTGCTTCCGGTCTTACATAGTGCCGGGTGACGTCATCGTCGTTGAAGCCCATCAGGGTTCGAGACGTGGGGGGTGGGTGGTTATTGCAATTATATAATAGATCAGTCATCAGTTAATTAGTATGTGATTACTCTATAAGGAATTGTAATACGAATTGTGTATACAGTAACTTAATAATACGCTTACAGGCTGCGCTAAGTCTGGAGCTATCGGAGCGGTTAAAATTATCTTCTTGGTTCTTTCGGTAAAGTCACGTAGAAGGGAAGTAATACAATAATAAAATGTATTACTTCCCTTCTACGGACTTTACCGAAAGAACCAAGAAGATGAATCCCTGCAGTCACAAAAGCTTTAAATCGGTCACAATTAATTATATATTTCTCAATGTCGATGTTTTCTCTAATTAGTCTTGGTCAGTAATCATTCGCTTTGCATTACAGTGTGTCCTTCTTAGGCAAGCATGTTCTGCCACTGCTGATAGTGGTGTTTGAGATAATTTAATGTTCCTTTGGTGTTCTTTTAGGTCTTACGCTGATGTTACGTCCCGTCCGTCCGTCCAATATAGCATTTGCCGCATAATCAATTGAACCGATATACACCTTCTGTTGATAATGTTCATCTTTCGTACAAGGCACTAGTTTTTTGTTGTTTTGTGTACAGTACCAAAAGTTNATTCTAGATTTGAAGCTTTCGTGACTGCAAGGATTCATATTCTTAGTTTTTTCGGTAAAGTCACGTAGGTAGAAAATAAAATAAATAAANTAAATAAATCACGACGTTTCGGAGGCAACACAAGTCACCGTCATCAGGTGGGACCGTCACAGCTAGATTTACTGTCTCAAGTGTGACGGTCTCACCTGATGACGGAGACTTGTGTTGCCTGCGAAACGTCGTGATTTATTTTCATTTATTTTATTTTATACCTACGTGACTTTACCGAAAAACCTAAGAGTACAAAGCTTACTTTAATGTTTTNCTTGGGGCTTTCGGTTACCCCCAGATGTATGATGTATTGTTTTATAATCTGATAATTTCCATTGTTCGGTCCTTTTGGCATCCATCCAACGCTCTGAATTTGAGCATCATCGTAGCCTTCAGTCGCAGCGTTTCTTGAACAGCTTAATCTCTCTCTGCTTAGACTTTCACCATCTGAACTTCTTTGCCATGTGGAGCGTCTTGACGAAGAGGATTTCTGTGTGCTGGGCGATGATGCGAATCTGCGTTCAGATGCGTCAGTGTCGTTCTCTTTCGGCACACGCTGTCGTGATTTTCATTTAGCCACGTCCAACAAAAAAATCTAGAAGGGGCGCGTGTGTGTTGTACCTCATTTCTAGGTGAACTGGATGGCCGGGTTTTGTAATTGAGATGATAAAAAAAAATCATATTGGTAGGAACCTCCTGGTTACACGAGCCCAGGGATTATTGTGTCCGTCCGTCCGTCATACAGGGAGGGCTGGGTGGGGAGGGTGGGGCTGGGTGGGTAGGNAGGGCTGGGTGGGGAGGGTGGGAGGGGTTGGGTGGGGAGGGTGGGGCTGGGTGGGGAGGGTGAGGAGGGGTGGTGGGGAGGTGGGTGGGGAGGTGGGGCTGGGTGGGGAGGGGGGGTGGGAGGGGGGGCTGGTGGGGAGGGCTGGTCACGGGTGTTATAAAACTAACGTTTAACCTACTCTCACGCCGGCTTGTGCCCGCCCTCACAGTCGGGCATATTTGCGGAATACACAGCCGCCGTTGACCCTGCAGGCCATTGACCGAGCAACCCAACGTTCCCCCTCCCTCCNCAGGAATGTGTTTAAGTGGTCTTTAATGTGGCCAGACAACCGAATCATCGACATATAAGACATTAAAAACACTTTTCGGTTATTCAAAACGAATATTATTACTGGCCAAGACTAAAGAGAATCCACGAAATGGCCGGACTGCACACACACACCCACACTCACACCCNATCACACACATACACACCTCCATCACACACACACCCCTATCACACACACAAAGATAAAGATCCCCGTATAGCCTTAACAGACTGTAGGGGCAAGTGCTGTTAGCGAGCACCTATGAAGGCCGGAACGGTACACGAGGGGTGGGTGGCCAGCACCACGCCCGACCGCCTTTGTCTCCCAGTGGCGATGTTTACACACCGCACCGGGTACTCATTTCAGGCTGAGTCGACCTAGGGGAGGCCCAGGACCGGTTCAGATAATCGTCACTGGTGTTGGCCGTGAGCGGGAATCGAACCCGGGTCGCCAGGTTCATAGCGCAGCGCACTAACTGCTGCACTACCGCTCCCACACACACACACACACCCTATTCACACACACACCTATTCACACACACACCCCTATACACACACACCCCTATTCACACACACACACACACANCCCTTCACACACACCTACACACACACACACCCATATTCACACACACATANCCTATTCACACACATACACCCTATTCACACACACCCTTTCACACACACACACACCCCTTCACACACACACCTATTCACACACACACGCCCCTATACACACACACCCCTATTCACACACACACCCTATTCACACAGACACACCCTATACACACACCTATTCACACAGACACCTGTGCCCTCAATCAGGTCCCGCATCTCGCCGCGTGCGAGCCGCCCGCGCGCGCACACACACACACACACCCTATTCACACACACACACACACCATACACACACACACACCCTATCACACACACACACCATACACACAGACACACCCTATTCACACACACCATACACACACACCCTATTCACACACACACACACCCTATCACACACACCATACACACACACACACACCCTATTCACACACACACACTATACACACACACACACCCTATTCACACACACACCATACACACACACACACCCTATTNACACACACACCATACACACACACACACCCTATTCACACACACACACCCTATTCACACACACACCATACACACACACACACCCTATTACACACACACCATACACACACACACACCCTATTCACACACACACACCCTATTCACACACACACCCTATTCACACACACACACACACCCTATTCACACACACACCATACACACTATTCACACACACACCCTATTCACACACACACCCTATTCACACACACACACACCCTATTCACACACACACACACACACCCTATTCACACACACACCCTATTCACACACACACCCTATTCACACACACACCATACACACTATTCACACACCCTATTCACACACACACCCTATTCACACACACACCCTATTCACACACACACCATACACACTATTCACACACCCTATTCACACACACACCCTATTCACACACACACCTATTCACACACACACCATACACACTATTCACACACACACCCTATTCACACACACACCCTATTCACACACACACCCCTACACACACACTCCCCTATTCACACCCACACCCCTATTCACACACACCCTATTCACACAGACACACCCTATTCACACACCCTATTCACACAGACAGCCTGTGCCCTCAATCAGCGTCCCGCATCTGTGCCGCGTTGCGAGCCGCCCGCGCTCTCCGATTGGCCCAGAACGAGAAGAGACTCGATGACAAAAACGAGCTCGCACAAATACCAAGGTCCCCGCGAAGCCTACGCAGGCTGTTGGGGCAAGTGCTGCCAGCGGTGACACCGATGCAGCCCCGCCCGGCTGCCTTTGTCTCTCTCCCGTGGTGCTCTGTTTGCTCGCCGCGCCGGGTTTTCACTTGAGGCTGAGTTGACCTAGGGGAGACTCGGCACTGGTTGAAGCGCTCACCGCCGGTGCGGTCGTGAGCGGGAATCGAACCCGGGTGAGTGGGGGTTCGATGCGCAGTTGTGCGCACACACACACGTACACACACACACGTACACACACACGCACACACACACACGCACACACACACGTACACACACGTGCACACACACGCACACACACACGTGCACACACACGTGCACACACACACGCACACACACACGCACACACACACGCACATACACACACACACGCACGCACACACACACACGCACATACACACACACACGCACATACACACACACGCACGCACATACACACGCACACACACACGTGCACACACACGTGCACACACACGTGCACACACACACGCACACACACACGCACACACACGCACACACACACGCACACACACACACGCACACACACACACGCACACACACGTACACACACACACGCACACACACACACACGCACACACACACGTACACACATGTGCACACACACCCACACACCCATCCCACCTACAACACCCACCTACCCCACCAACCCACCCACCTACTCCACCCACCCACCCACCCACCCACCAACCCATCCCACCCACCACTCCACCCACCCACCACCCACCACCCACTCACTCACTCACCCACCACCACCCCCCACCACTCACTCACTCACTCACCCACCTGACCCCACCCACCCACCCACCTCACCCCACCCACCCACCCACCTACCCCACCCACCACACCCACTTACCCCACCCACACACCCACCACCCACACCCACCCACCCACCCACCCACCACACCCACCCACCACCTCACCCACCCACCCACCCACCTACCTCACCCACACACCCCACCTACCCATCCACTACACCCNACCCACCCACCCACAACACCCACCTACCCCACCACCCACCCACCACACCCACCCCACCCTACCACCACACCACACCACACCCCACCTACCCACCCACCCNACCCACCCACACCCTCTTGCCACACCCTATGAGATGATCTCGTTCCATGGCCGTCTGCCCCCCCCCCTCTTTGTCTTCCCATTGCAACGACGCCAGTTGAACACGCAGGAGGCTTTCGTGACCAATATCATCCACAATAGAGGGGGTTTGTTGGGGTTAGATAGATACGCGATCTAACCCATAAAACCTCGACTATGCAATGACGCTATATCATCTGGTCCAACACCAAGTGAGACTAGGCTCTAAGGAAAGCTGTCTCGGGTGTGGACCAATCAACTTCAAGGACAGTGCACATTATCAGAGTTGTGTTTTGTGTTTCCATTCCGACCGCAAGTATTGTGGTCAATGCAAACATGACTCCTTGTAAAAAAGGTGTCAGTTTTGTTGCCAGATAAAAGGGTAAAAAAAACAATGATCAGATTTTGCTACTGGCAAAGGAGGTTCCAATGGTGTAAATGCTTAGCCCGAGCTCTCATACTCTGATGGTGCATTGTCTTTGAGTTGTGCGCCTTTTGGCGTCATCTGGTCCAACACCATGTGAGACTAGGCTCTAAGGAAAGCTGTCTCGGTGTGGACCAATCAACTTCAAGGACAGTGCATATCATCATCAGAGTTATGGTTTTTGTTTGCATTATGACTGCAGGTTGGTCTATGTAAACATGACTCCTTGTAAATAAGGTGTCAGTTTTGTTGCCAGATAGAAGGGTAAAAAAATTACCCGTAAAAACAAAGTTTTTCACTATAAATCCTTTATATGCGTGGCGGCTAGAGTCCTCTCGTCCTCTGGCTTGAGATGGCTGCCACCTATGGGTCAGATGATTGCCTACCACCATTAAGCAATTGGTAATTAAATATAATTTATTTTTTCTTAAAAAGTGTAAAATTTTGGAAAAATATTTTCACGAAGATAAATTGTCACGCACAACGAGTCTGTGTGCAAAATGTCAGCTCGATTGGATCACGGGAAGTGGGTTAAAAAACGACCGAAAGATTTGCACGGTCGTAAGCGCGCAAGCAAGCAAGCAAGTGAACTTAATATAAAGGATTTAAAAACCAATTATGATGCAATGACGCCTCATTACTTCTTAGCCGCCCATCCCACCGTCAGATTTCTTTCGCCCCCCCCCACAACCATCAAATCCAGCTACGACCCAAGACGATCTCAACTCCGTATCAATCCCTCTTCTTGCGTGTTTGTTATTTAACTGTTCATCACAACGACACCCACCAATTCTTCATTTCAAATTATCATCATCATCATGCCTCGGACAATTGTATAATTGTTGTCGAGCGCCTTGGCCAACCTCGTCTTTAAGATGAGAAGTAGAATGGGCGCAGAGAGAGAGAGAGATGCGATTCCAAGAACACAGGATGATATGTTACTAATTCTAGATTTGAAGCTTTCGTGACTGCAAGGATTCATATTCTTAGGTTTTTTTCGGTAAAGTCACGTAGGTAAAACATTAAAATTAATGAAAGTAAAATAAATGTTTTACCTACGTGACTTTACCGAAAAAACCTAAGAATATGAGATGTTACTATCCTTTGTGCAAGCACTTCCAAGACTTCATGAACAGTGAGCCTGGTGAAATTTGGGGAGCGCATCGTCAGTAGTGTACCTTTGGTTCCTAGGGTGTTTCGGCTATTTCACACTATGCACCCTCCCAAAGGCGGCCAGCAACAGGGTGATCAATCCTATGCTTGCGTCCCATTCCCAATTAGTCATAGGAGTTGCCTTTCGATTTAAAGCTTTCGTGACTGCAGGGATTCATCTTCTTGGTTCTTTCGGTAAAGTCACGTAGAAGGGAAATAATAAAATAATAAAAATAAAACATAATTAAATAACGATTTAAAGCTTTCGTGACTGCAGGGATTCATCTTCTTGGTTCTTTCGGTAAAGTCACGTAGAAGGGAAATAATAAAATAATAAAATAAACATAATACAATAATTCTCACGACGTTTCGGCCACAACGCAAGCAGCCGTCCTTAGGTGAAGACCAGGTCTGTTCTAAGGTGAAGACCAGGTCTGTCGGGGAGACAGACCTGGTCTTCACCTGAGGACGGCTGCTTGCGTTGTGGCCGAAACGTCGTGAGAATTATTTCATAATGGTTTATTTTATTATTTTATTATTTCCATTCTACGTGACTTTACCGAAAGAACCAAGAAGAAGTAGCCTTGTTGTTGATAGCCAACATCCCATGAGAGTCTGCTACTTATTATTCTGATTCTGGGGACGTAGTCGTGAGGATGTTGATGTCGACGCAGAGACGACACCTGCAATGGGGCAGTGATGCGGTCAAGCCACAGATAACCCCAGCGTCTAGAGTAGCAGCAGCTGAGCAGTGAATCATCGTCATCGTCACCATCATTATCGCCAGCTGTTGTCTCATTGGTGGTTGTTGATCTTGGTGGGGGCATTGCGTCGTTCATTAAAATTCGCTGTAGTGTCTCCGTTGTGGATGACCCACGGCCACACGCTACTAGTTGGGGAGTCAAGCCACAGAAAATCCCAGGGTCTAGAATAGCAGTTGCTGAGCAGTGAACCATCATCATCATCGCCCTCGTGATGTCTCATTGGTGGTTGTTGATCTTGGTGGGGCATTGCGTCGTTCATTAAAAGTAGCTGTAGTGTCTCCGTTGTGCATGACCCACGGTCACACGCTACTAGTTGTGGAGTCAAGCCACAGGTAACCACAGCGTCAGTAGCAGCAGCAGCTGAGCAGTGAACCATCATCATCATCGCTCAGCTGATGTCTCATTGGTGGTTGTTGATCTTGGGGGGGGGGGGGNCACTGCGTCGGTCGCTATGACTCGTTGGACAACGGTCTCTGTCCTGGATGACCCACGGTTGCGCGCTACTAGTTTCCACTTGTGACATCGGGTATCGTCTGACGCTGACTTGAGCGTGTGCAGCGGATGGTGGCCAATGGGTGGACCATTCGCTTGGTGGAAAATCAAATCCCAATGGGGTCTCGTGGGTTGAGTCTCGCTGCGTTCAGAGGAAAGTAACGCGACAGAGATGGCGGTGAGAGTTTGAGACAGCTACGGGGAAAGGAGAGCCGTGCAGAGCAGAGGAGAGTGAGAGGACAGACACACTCAATCATTCACCCACTCACTCACCCATCCATTCACTCACTCACCCACTCACTCACTCACCTACCCATCCATTCACCCACTCACTCACTCACCCACTCACTCACTAACCCACTCACTCACTCATTCACTCACCGCTCACTCACTCACACACTCATACACCCGCTCACTCACTCACCCACTCATTCACTCACTCACCCACTCATCCACCTGCTCACTCACCCACTCTCTCACCAACTCACTCACCCACGACTCACTCACCCACTCACCCACTCACTCACTCTCTCACTCACCCACTCACCNACCCANTCACCACTCACTCACCCACTCACTCACCACTCACTCACTCACTCACCCACTCACCACTCACTCACTCACTCACCCACTCACTCACCCACCGATCCATTCACTCACTCACTCACTCACCCATTCACTCACTCACCCATCCATTCACTCACCCACTCACTCACTCACTCACTCACTCACCCACTCACTCACTCACCACCCACTCACTCACTCACTCACCAACTCACTCACCCACCACGTCACTCACCCACCACTCACCACTCACTCACCCACCCACTCATTCACTCACTCACTCACTCACCCACTCACTCACTCACCCACCCACTCACTCACCTACCGATACACCCACTCACTCACCCACTCACTCACCCACTCACTCACTCACTTACCCACTCAAACATTCACCCACTCACCCACTCACCCACTCACTCATACACCCGCTCACTCACTCACTCACCCACTCATTCACCACTCACTCACTCACCCATTCACTCACTCACTCACCACCCATTCATTCACTCACTCACTCATCCACCCGCTCACTCACTCACCACCCACCCACTCACTCACCGATACACCACTCACTCACCCACTCACTCACCACTCACTCACTCACTCACCCACTCATACACCCGCTCACTCACTCACCCACTCATTCACCCACTCACTCACTCAATCATCCACTCACCACTCACTCCTCACACACTCACCTACTCAATCACCTCTCACTCACCCACCATTCACTTACATACCCGCACACACATTCATCCACCCACCCTCCCTCTCTCCCACCTACTCACCCACACACCGCCCTCACTCACCACTCACTCACTCACCACCCACCATCCCTCTCTCCCACCTACTCACCCACACACGCCCTCACTCACCACACCGCACGTCACCTCACCTCTCTCTTTTTGCTTCTTCGCTCGCACCGCTCCAATCTGGAATCCCCTCCTCTTCACTCACCACCATCTCACCACCATCGCCTCTTCACTCCGCACTCTCATCATCAACAACAATAACAACAACAACCTCGTTTCAATTCAAACACGCGCGTCGCTCCACTCCTACGCACCCACGCCGTTCCTACGAGTGCTGATTGTCGCTGGCCGCTTGGCCGTTCTTTTTTTCTTTGCACCCTTTTGGGAAAATGGGCTCAGCAAAAGTGCGATTAAAATAGGATTTTTGTTCAAAATACATAGACGCAGAATTTTTTTATTTAAATAATCATCCTTAAATCTATATTTGGCAGGGCGAGCAGCGAGTGCACATGGCCATGGCGAGTAGCCCAGAGAACAGCGGGGAAGGCTGGGCAGTTGCAGAGCCTTGGCCGGTGAACGATTTCTTTGTGAAAAGCCTCTCGCGAAATCGGTCATCCGTGGTGGTGGTGCGCTCGTGGTCACGCGGTGAGAAGGCCTGGGTTCGATTCCCAGACCCCGGGGGGGGGAGGGCATCTCTCTGTGTGTGTGGAGTTTGTGTTGTGTGTGTGTGTGTGGAGTTTGTGTGTTGTGTGTGTTGTGTGTGGAGTTTGTTTGTTGTGTGTGTGTGTAGTTTGTGTGTTGTGTTTGTTGTGTGTGAAGTTTGTGTGTTCTCTGTGTGTGTGTGGAGTTTGTGTGTTCTGTGTGTGTAGAGTTTGTGTGTTCTGTGTGTGTGTGTAGTTTGTGTGTTCTGTGTGTGTGTGTGGAGTTTGTGTGTTCTGTGTGTGTGTGTGTGGAGTTTGTGTGTTCTGTGTGTGTAGATTTGTGTGTTCTGTGTGTGTGTGTGNAGTTTGTGTGTTCTGTGTGTGTGTGGAGTTTGTGTGTTCTGTGTATGTGTGTGTGGAGTTTGTGTGTTCTGTGTGTGTAGAGTTTGTGTGTTCTGTCTCTGTGTGTGTGTGGAGTTTGTGTGTTCTGTGTGTGTGCGTGGAGTTTGTGTGTTCTGTGTGTGTGTGTGTGGAGTTTGTGTGTTGTGTGTGTGGAGTTTGTGTGTGTGGAGAGTTTGTGTGTNGTGTGTGTGTGTGGAGTTTGTGCGTTCTGTGTGTGTGTAGTTTGTGTGTTCTCTGTGTGTGTGGAGTTTGTGTGTTCTGTGTGTGTGTGGAGTTTGTGCGTTCTGTGTGTGTGGAGTTTGTGTTATGTGTGTGTAGTTTGTGTATTCTGTGTGTGTGTAGTTTGTGTGTTCTCTCTGTGTGTGTGGAGTTTGTCTGTTATGTGTGTGTGTGTGGAGCTTGTGTGTTCTGTGTGTGTGTGGAGTTTGTGTGTTTCTCTGTGTGTGTGGAGTTTGTGTGTTCTGTGTGTGTGTGGAGTTTGTGTGTTCTGTGTGTGTGTGTGGAGTTTGTGTGTTCTGTGTGTGTGTNGAGTTTGTGTGTTCTGTGTGTGGAGTTGTGTGTTCTGTGTGTGTGTGGAGTTTGTGTGTTCTCTGTGTGTGTGGAGTTTGTGTGTTGTATGTGTGTGTGTCTGTGTGTGTGTGGTGTGTGTGTGTGGAGTTTGTGTGTTCTGTGTGTGTGTGTGGAGTTTGTGTGTTCTGTGTGTGTGAGTTTGTGTGTTCTGTGTGTGTGTGGAGTTTGAGTGTGTGAGTGAGTGTGTGTGGAGTTTGTGTGTTCTGTGTGTGTGTGTGTGGATTTGTGTGTTCTGTGTGTGTGTGGAGTTTGAGTGTGTGAGTGAGTGTGTGTGGAGTTTGTGTGTTGTGTGTGTGTGTGTGGAGTTTGTGTCTGTGTGTGTGTGAGTTTGTGTGTCTGTGTGTGTGTGTGTGGAGTTTGTGTGTTCTGTGTGTGTAGAGTTTGTGTGTTCTGTGTGTGTGTGGAGTTTGAGTGTGTGAGTGAGTGTGTGTGGAGTTTGTGTGTTGTGTGTTGTGTGTGTGGAGTTTGTGTGTTGTGTGTGTGGAGTTTGTGTGTTCTCTGTGTGTGTGTCGGTGCACGGGTGGTGCATCAGCCGCCCATCTCAGTCAGTCGACCCATGGCACCTGTTGGGTCTGTCCGTGTCCTCCAGCCAGCGAGCGTTCGACACTTCACGTGGCCTCAACGGGCACGTAGCCTGGCACGAGCGCCTGCAAACTAATCCGGAAGTATTTAATATTGGCGCCGTGAAGTCGACGCACGGGGACCCCATAGCTCGGGCCCAGGGCGATCAGCTATGACTTATCCACTGCTGGATGAAGTCCTCGCATAGCTCTCTGCGTGGAGTTTGTATGTTCTGGATCTCTCTCTGGATCTCTCTCTGTCTTCCACCTCCCNTGTTCTACAGAGTGTGGAGTGAGTGGGTGTGAGTGAGTCTGGGGAGAGTGGAGTGAGTGTGAGTGAGTGTGATGTGAGTGTAAGTGAGTGTGTGTGAGTGTGTGAGTGAGTGTGTGAGAGTGTGAGTGAGTGAGTGTGTGAGTGAGTCTGTGGGAATGTGGTGTGAGTGAGTGTGATGTGAGTGTAAGTGAGTGTGAGTGAGTGTGTGTGAGTTAGTGAGTGAGTGTGAGTGAGTGAGTCTGTGAGAGCGTGAGTGAGTGTGTGAGTGAGTGAGTGGGTGTGTGAGAGTGTGTGAGTGAGTGTGTGAGAGTGTGTGAGTGAGTGTGTGAGTGAGTGTGTGTGTGGGTGAGTGTGTGAGTNAGTGTGTNAGTGTGTGAGTGAGTGTGTGAGTGAGTGAGTGTGTGAGTGTGGCACGTGTGTGAGAGAGTGAGTGTGTGTGAGTGTGAGTGAGTGAGTGAGTGTGTGAGTGAGTGTGTGAGTGAGTGTGTGAGTGAGTGTGTGTGTGGGTGAGTGTGTGGGTGAGTGAGTGTGTGAGTGTGTGAGTGAGTGTGTGAGTGAGTGAGTGTGTAGTGTGAGTGTGTGAGAGCGTGNAGTGAGTGTGTGTGAGTGTGAGTGAGTGTGTAGTGAGTGTGTGAGTGAGTGTGTGAGAGTTTGGAGTGAGTGAGTGTGAGTGAGTGAGTGTGTGAGTGAGTGAGTGAGTGTGTNTNTGTAGTGAGTGTAGTGTAAGTGAGTGGTGTGTGGGTGTGTGTGAGTGTGTGTGTGTGAGTGTGAGTGAGTGTGTGTAAGTGTAGTGAGTGTGTGTGAGTGTGTGAGTGAAGTGAGTAAGTAGTGTGAGTGTGTAGTGAGTGTGTAGTGAGTGTGTGAGTANGTGTGTGAGTGTGTGTGAGTGAGTGTGTAGTGAGTGTGTGAGTGATGTGAGTGAGTGTGTAGTNAGTGAGTGTGTGAGANTGAGTGAGTGAGTGTGTNAGAGTGTNAGAGTGTGAGTGAGTGTGTAGTGAGTGAGTGTGTGTGAGTGTGTGAGTGAGTGTGTGGTGAGTGTGTGAGTAGTGAGTGTGAGTCGTCNGTGAGTGAGTGAGTGAGAGCGTGAGTGTAGTGTGAGTGTGTGAGTGTGTGAGTGATGTGTGAGTGAGTGAGTGTGTGAGTGTGCAGTGAGTGTGTGAGANTGTGTCTAAGAGTGTGTGAGTGAGTGTGTGAGTGAGTGAGAGTGTGTGATGAGTGAGTGTGTGAGAGTGTGAGTGTGTGTNAGTGAGTGTGTNAGAGTGTGTGTGTGAGTGTGTGAGTGTGTGAGTGAGTGTGTGAGTGGAGTGTGTGAGTGAGTGAGTGTGGTGTGTGAGTGAGTGAGTGAGAGTGAGTGTGTGAGTGTGTGAGAGTGTGTGAGTGAGTGTGTGAGTGAGTGAGTGTGTGAGTGAGTGAGTGAGTGTGTGAGAGTGTGAGTATGTGTGAGTGAGTGAGTGTGTGAGAGTGAGTGTGTGTGTGAGATGTNNGTGAGTGTGAGATGTGAGTGAGTNTGTGAGTNAGTGTGTGTGTGTCAGTGTGGTGAGTGAGTGAGTGTGTGTGTGAGTGAGTGGTGAGTGAGTGAGTGTGTGAGAGTGTGTGAGTGAGTGTGAGTGGTGTGAGTGAGTGTGTGAGTAAGTGAGTGAGTGAGTGTGTGAGTGTGTGAGTGANTGTGTGTGTGTGTGTGTGAGTGTGTGAGTGTGTGTGAGTGAGTGAGTGTGTGGTGAGTGTGTGAGTGAGTGTGTGAGTGAGTGAGTGAGTGTGTGAGTAGTGAGTGAGTGAGTGTGTGAGTGGTGAGTGAGTGCGTGAGTGTGTGAGTGAGTGTGTGAGTGAGTGAGTGTGTGAGTGAGTGCGTGAGTGTGTGAGTGTGTGAGTGTGTGTGTGAGTGTGAGAGCTGTGAGTGAGTGAGTGAGTGTGTGANTGAGTGTGTGTGTGTNAGTGTGTGTGTGAGTGTGTGTGAGTGTGTGAGAGAGTGAGTGGGTGAGTGTGTGTGAGTGTGTGTGTGAGTGTGTAGTGTGATGGTGAGTGTGTGTGTGAGTGAGTGGTGAGTGGTGAGTGAGTGAGTGAGTGAGGTGAGTGGGNGGTGACAGACACTGAGTGGTGTGTGTGAGTGTGTGACTGAGTGAGTGAGTGAGTGTGTGGTGAGTGAGTGTGTGGAGTGTGTGAGTGAGTGAGTGTGAGTGAGTGTGTGTGTGTGTGTGAGTGAGTGTGTGAGTGAGTGAGTGTGTGAGTGAGTGTGTGAGTGAGTGTGTGAGTGAGTGTGTGAGTAGTGAGTGAGTGAGTGTGTGAGAGCGTGGGTGAGTGAGTGCGTGAGTGTGTGAGAGTGTGAGTGTGTGAGTGAGTGAGTGTGTGAGTGAGTNCGGTGAGTGTGTGAGTGTGTGNGTGTGTGTGTGAGTCTGTGAGAGCGTGAGTGAGTGGTGAGTGTGTGATTTTGTGAGTGTGTGGAGTGTGTGTGTGTGAGTGTGTGTGTGGAGTGTGTGTGTGTGANTGTGTGAGGTGAGTGTGGTGAGTGTGTGGTNAGTGTGTGTGAGTGGTGAGTGTGGAGTGGGTGTGTGGTGTGTGAGTNGTGGTGNGTTGTGGTGAGTGGTGAGTGGTNTGTNAGGGTGGGTGGTGAGTGTAGTGGTGAGTGTGTGGTGAGTGGTGAGTGGTGTGAGTGATNTAGTGGNTGAGTGGTGAGTGAGTGTGGAGGTGAGTCTGTGAGAGCGTGAGTGAGTGAGTGAGTGTGGTGAGTGAGCTGTGAGTGAGTGGGTGTAGTGAGTGTGTGAGAGTGTGTGAGTGAGTTGTGAGTGAGTGTGAGTGTGTGAGTGAGTGTGTGAGTGAGTATGTGAGAGTAGTGGTGTGTGGTGGTNAGTGAGTGTGAGTGAGTGGTGAGTGAGTGTGTGANTGAGTGTGTGAGTGAGTGTGTGAGTGGAGGANTGAGTGTGAGTGAGTGAGGTGTGAGTGTGGTGAGTGAGTGGAGTGATGAGTGTGAGTGAGTGAGTGTGTGAGTAAGGTGTGAGGAGTGTGTGAGTGAGTGTGGAGTGAGTCTGTGAGAGCGTGGAGTGAGTGAGTGAGTGTGAGCCAGCTACTTTGCCATGTCCATCGAGAGGGCGCTGGTACGGTGGGTGGGGGGTCGATCACCCGATCGGCGGGGGCCCGGCGAGTGTGGCCGATGGGTGTNAGCCCCACGATTACACTGATTTGGCAGTACCGGTCCAGCTCCCGACAAAGGAGTGGCAGCCTCTCCTCCGCAGTGAGNGTTCGAACATTCCACGTGGCCATCCGTAGTGGCTTTTCGTTGTTTCTGGAGGAGGGTGAAGATTCAATCTCCAATGGCTCCGCCAAATGGGGTTTGCCAGGAGACGTCATAGACGCCTGTCCCCCGGGGCCTCCGGCACGAATCTTATTAGTTAATATTTTTGTTTAAGTCGTAGTTTCGTGGCAATGAATTGAAGGTGGAGGGTTACCAGCCCTGCACCACTTCGCGTTGAGCTATCATCTGTGATGGCCAGGTGGCTGCTGATAAATAGCGCACTTTATGGAGCTAAGTTTGGGTCCTTACTTGATAAAAAAAGTTATAATCAGCAGCACCCTGACGTGAGAGAAACTTGACAGGAAGCCTCCCACGAGAGAGAGAGAGCGAGAGGGTTTATCATTATAACTCCAAAAANTCAAATAAGTGGCGATCAGAAATCGTGAGAGTTCCTGGTGGAGCTGGGAAATNTGAAGCCGTGTTGGCTGACAGTGCGTTCAAGTTCAAGTTCATTTATTAAGTATAGCCCTGTGAGCCATTCGGCTCTTGAATCGGGTGCAACCGCAACAAACAAAAAACAAAAACATGAACAAAAAACATCTTAAAGTGAATATGTGACTAAGTGCAAACAGAAATCCAAGAAAAGACAGCAAAATATTGCAGAAAAAACACCGTACACCAACTCTGTGTGCAAAAATCCCAGTGGGATGCAAGTCAAACAACAACAACCACAAGACAACTTAGATTAAGGCCATCAGTCTAACTCCGTACTACAGCAAACAAACATGGCTAAACCAATACACTTTTCGAAATCACCAAAATAAAGCCATGAAAGCAATGAAAAAGCAATCATAGGAACTGTGACGGAATTTTCACAATAAATGTCCTAAACATGTACTACCAAAACCTTGGTGGCGATCTTCCCCCACCCCACCCGGCAACACTTGGCGTTCTTCGGCAAATTTGCGAGTCGTAATTGGACTTTGTGCTCAATTTTGGCGATGTGACAGCTTCCACTTCAAGTTGGGATTCTCTGCCCACGACCGCCGTGTAAAAGAGAAAATTAACCCGTAAAAACAAAGTTTTTCACTATAAATCCTTTATATGCGTGGCGGCTAGAGTCATCTCGTCCTCTGGCTTGAGATGGCTGCCACCTATGGGTCAGATGATTGCCTGCCACCATTAAGCAATTGGTAATTAAATATAATTGATTTTTTCCTAAAAGTGTAAAATTTTGGAAATTTTTTTTACGAAAATAAATTGTCACGCACAACGAGTCTGTGTGCAAAATGTCAGCTCGATTGGATCACGGGAAGTGGGTTAAAAACGACCAAAGATTTGCACGGTCGTAAGCAAGCAAGCACGCAAGCAAGCAAGCGAATTTAATATAAAGGATTTAAAAACGACCGAAAGATTTGCACGCTCGTAAGCAAGTAATCAAGCACGCAAGCAAGCAAGCGATCTTAATATAAAGGATTTAAAAATATATTCGCCTGTGGAGGACGCGGGATCGATCCCCAAACCTTTGGCATGGGAAGCGAGGGCGCTACCAACTGCTCTACTCCGCCACGGCCTGTGGAGGGGTTACACTCTGGGCTCCTACACTGTGACGTTCAGCCAAAGCCATGAATGAGTTCTATTTGAATAAATGTAAAAGAAATTTGTTTTCCCTAAAAAGTGTACAATTTTGGAAAAAAATTTCACGACCATTAATTGTCTCGCACAACGAGTCTGTGTGCAAAATGTCAGCTCGATTGGATCACGGGAAGTGGGTTAAAAAACGACTGAAAGATTTGCACGGTCGTAAGCAAGCAAGCAAGCGAACTTAATATAAAGGATTTAAAAAAATATTCTAATCAGCAGCAGGGACATCATCTCTCCCACCCTGACGTGAGAGAAACTTGACGGGAAGCCTCCCACGAGAGAGAGAGAGCGAGAGGGTTTATCATTATAACTCCAAAAAAATCAAATAAGCGGCGATCAGAAATCGTGAGCACTTCGTTCCTGAGTGGCGATAGAGAAATCTGAAGCCGTGAATTGGCTCGGCAGTGCGTTCAAGTTCAAGTTCATGTATTAGGTATAGCCCTGTGAGCCATTCGGCTCTTGAATCGGGTGCAACCGCAACAAACAAAAACAAAACATTAACAAAAAACATCTTAAAGTAAATATGTGACTAAGTGCAAAAATAAAATCCAAGAAAAGACAGCAAAATATTGCAGAAAAAACACCGTACACCAATGCTGTGTGCAAAAATCCCAGTGGGATGCAAGTCAAACAACAACAACCACAAGACAACTTAGATTAAGGCCATCAGTCTAACTCCGTACTACAGCAAACAAACATGGCTAAACCAATACACTTTTCGAAATCACCAAAATAAAGCCATGAAAGCAATGAAAAAGCAATCATAGGAACTGTGACGGAATTTTCACAATAAATGTCCTAAACATGTACTACCAAAACCTTGGTGGCGATCTTCCCCCACCCCACCCGGCAACACTTGGCGTTCTTCGGCAAATTTGCGAGTCGTAATTGGACTTTGTGCTCAATTTTGGCGATGTGACAGCTTCCACTTCAAGTTGAGACTTCCCTGCCCACGACCGCCGTGTAAAAGAGAAAATTAACCCGTAAAAGTTTTTCACTATAAATCCTTTATATGCGTGGCGGCGAGAGTCATCTCGTCCTCTGGCTTGAGATGGCTGCCACCTATGGGTCAGATGATTGCCTGCCACCATTAGCAATTGGTAATTAAATATAATTAATTTTTCCTAAAAAGTGTAAAATTTTGGAAAAAATTTTTTCACGAAAATAACTTGTCACGCACAACGAGTCTGTGTGCAAAATGTCAGCTCGATTGGATCACGAGAAGTGGGTTAAAAAACGACCGAAAGATTTGCACGGTCGTAAGCGCGCAAGCAAGCAAGTAAGCAAGCAAGTGAACTTAATATAAAGGATTTTAAAAAAATATTAACCCGTAAAAACAAAGTGTTTCACTATAAATCCTTTATATGCGTGGCGGCTAGAGTCCTCTCGTCCTCTGGCTTGAGATGGCTGCCACCTATGGGTCAGATGATTGCCTACCAACCATTAAGCAATTGGTAATTAAGTAAGCAAGCAAGTGAACTTAATATAAAGGATTTACAAAAAATGTCAAGGCGCAGCCAGACAACCCTGCAACTGCCCGTGTACGCCACGTGCAATCGCCCGCTGTTTTGCGTTTGGAAAGAACCTTCCCTTCGTGATGATCGCCTTGAGCCGCGCACAGACAGCTGCCGCTGGGGTGCCCTCCCCCTACGCTACGCCACACAGCAGCTACTCAACTCCGTATTCTTAGGTTTTTTTAGATAAAGTCACGTAGGTAAAAAATTAAAATTAATAAAAGTAAAACAAAAATAATAAAATAAAAATATCTTCTTGGTTCTTTCGGTAAAGTCACGTAGAATGGAAATAATAGAATAATAAAAAGAAGCTAATAAAATTATTCTCATGACGTTTGGGCCACAACGCAAGCAGCCGTCCTCAGGTGGAGAACAGGTCTGTCGAGAAGACAGAGTCTGAATGAAAAAAAATAAATAAAAATACTCCGCTAATGTGAAACCATCGCAGGCTGTGTGTCTAGTGTGAAAGGCAGCGGTCGTTGACTTTGCTTCGTGACGATCACCCTTTTTAAATCCTTTATATTAAGTTCGCTTGCTTGCTTGCGTGCTTACGACCGTGCAAATCTTTCGGTCGTTTTTTAACCCACTTCCCGTGATCCAATCGAGCTGACATTTTGCACTCGTTGTGCGTGACAATTTATTTTCGTGAAATTTTTCCCAAAATTTTACACTTTTTAGGAAAATAAATTATATTTAATTACCAATTGCTTAATGTGGCAGGCATTCATCTGACCCATAGGTGGCAGCCATCTCAAGCCAGAGGACGAGAGGACTCTAGCCGCCACGCATATAAAGGATTTAAAGCGAAAAACTTTGTTTTTACTGGTTATACTTGTTACTATTCTCGCAGGCAAAGGGCCGCTGCGATGCTATGGTTCTTTGTCAGAAGCGACCTGGCAGCAAATGATCGCCCACTGAAGCATCTTGTGTGGACATGAGTAGCAGCCAAATACTCTTAACGCGTGATGTTGATTCTAAAGGTGGGGTGGGGGGAGAACCGGAGGACCTGAAGAAAAATCCACGCAAACCCACGACCTCCTGTGCACCTGGCGAGGTAGTTAACATCTCCTAGCCACCGTGATGATGATGATGAGAGAGAGAGACACGCAAACTCCAATATACAGCAGCAGGCGTCAGGGTCGGGATCGAACCCACGACCTCCTGTATACCAAGCGAGGTAGTTAACATCTCCTAGCCACCGTGATGATGATGAGAGAGAGACACGCAAACTCCAAATATACAGCAGCAGGCGTCAGGGTCGGAATCGAACCCACGACCTCCTGTATACCAGGCGAGGTAGTTAACATCTCCTAGCCACCGTGATGATGATGATGAGAGAGAGAGAGACACGCATTAAGCAAATATACAGCCGGCGCAGGGTCGGCATGGAACCACGACCTCCTGTATACCAGGCGAGGTAGTTAACATATCCTAGCCACCGTGATGATTATGAGAGAGAGAGAGGCAGACTCCAAATATACAGCAGCAGGCGTCATGGTCAGGATCGAACCCACGACCTCCTGTACACCAGGCGAGGGAGTTAACATCCCCTAGCCACCGTGGTGACCAAAACAACAGCGGCAGCTGTGAGCTCCGCTGATGACCACGTTGAACTGGGGAAAAGCGAGGGGCGGGGTGACTGGCAGGCACGATGTCCGCTCTGGCCGCTTGCCTGCCCCTCTCAGCATCAGTGGCGATGTTTAAAATCGTTGCGTCTCACCAACTAAAGCCACGCACTAATGCCTAATTACACGCGAATCTTTCCACGTGATCGGTTTTTTGCTCTCGCCCTCTCTCTTTTTTTTACGATCAGTGGAACAAGAAGATGCTCGGTGTAGTCGGCACTTTGCTTCGTTCATCATTTCGTATTTTTTTTAAACTTTGCTTTATGTAAACCCCCACCTCTCGCTCTCTCGCCACCACTCGCCACTCACTCCCTCACCCTCTGCTCACCCTCCTCACCCTCTGCTCAACCTCTCGCTCACCCTCTCGCCACTCTCTCGCTCACTCTCTCGGTCACTCTCTCGCTCACCCTCTCGCTCACCTCTCGCTCACCTCTCGCTCACCCTCTCGCTCACCTCTCGCTCACCCTCTCGCTCACTCTCTCGCTCACTCTCTCGGTCACTCTGTCGGTCACTCTCTCGCCCACTCTCTCGCTCACTCTCTCGCTCACTCATTCGCTCACTCTCTCGCTCACTCCTCGTTCACTCTCTCGCTCACTCTCTCGCTCACTCTCTCGGTCACTCTGTCGCTCGCTCTCTCGCTCACTCTCTCGCCCACTCTCTCGCTCACTCTCTCGGTCACTCTGTTGCTCGCTCTCTCGCTCACTCTCTCGCTCACTCTCGCTCTGCACGCAGCCCTTCTTGTAGTCCGACGGCCCTCTTTCCGTCTCTTCTTTCGTGCGTCCTCTTGTTTGTGCCCAAGGCAGCATTGTACCCAGAGGGCACGCACGCTCAGAGATAAACGACACCGCACCTGCCCCCATCACCCTCTCGCTTTCTCCCCGTGTACTCCTCAAAATTGCAGTGAGCGCCAACTCTGGCTATCGCCTGATGATGCTGGTGGTTGTTGTGTTGTTCTTGTAATTACCGGCCGCAACATCGCAGCTAACTCGAATTGTAAATTCTAGATTTGAAGCTTTCGTGACTGCAAGGATTCATATTCTTCGGTTTTTTCCGGTAAAGTCACGTAGGTAAAAAATTAAAATTAATGAAAGTAAAATATAAATCAAATAAAATCACGACGTATCACTTGATACAGCTATCGTGCTGTGACGGTTTCACCTGAAGACGGAAGCTTGTGTTGCCTCCGAAACGTCGTGATTTTTATTTTATTTTTACTTTTATTAATTTACATTTTTTACCTACGTGACTTTACCGAAAAAACCTAAGAATTCGCATTGTAAATGGTTGTTCCGTGGGTTTCACTTCTCCTCCTCTAGACAACCGGTGAGCGCTGAACTAGTAACGCATTTGGGCACGTTTTGTGTCACGTGATAGACACTTACTAATTGTTATTCTTAGGTTTTTTTCGGTAAAGTCACGTAGGTAAAAAATTAAAATTAATAAATCTAAAATAAAATAAAAATAAAATCACGACGTTTCGGAGGCAACACAAGCTTCCGTCTTCAGGTGGAACCGTCACAGCACGATAGCTGTATCAAGTGAGAGAAATTCCAAGAAACAGTCCTTGTATATATATACTGGTTGAGGGTGGGAGGGAGCCAAGGTAGGCCCTGGATATTAATATTTGAGGTTCGGTGCGGCTGAAGCACGCTGTTAGGAATGAGCCTTTGTTGTGTAGACTGGTTGAACTCGGAGGTTCCAAGAGTCGTTAAGGTGCGGCTGGTTAATTGGGAGCGGTGGTGCAGCGGTTAGCGCCGCTGCGCTATGAACCCGGCAACGTGGGTTCGATTCCCGCTCACGGCCAACACACCGGTGACGATTATCTGAACGGTCGTGGGCCTCCCCTAGATCGACTCAGCCTTAAATGAGCATCTGGTGCGCTGTGTTAACCATCGCCACTGGGGGAGACAAAGGCGGCCGGGCGTGGTGTTGGCCACCCCACCCCCTCGTGTGCCGTGCCGGTCTTCATAGGTGCTGCTCGCTAACAGCACTTGCCCCAACAGTCTGTTAGAGCTATACGGGGATCTTTGTCTATGTCTTGGTGGTGGTGGTGGGTTTATTGACGAACATTTATATTTACTTGGCGATGTTGTAGCCAAGCCGGCAAAAAACCCTCTCTATCTTACGGAAGTAAACAAATGTGAATTTTGAACAAAATGATTCAACCAAATTTAGTTTTTTATTTCAATTGTCCCGCGGTCTAACGTAGACCACAAGTAAAGTGCATTCGGCTGTCGCATCAATAGAGAAGCAGAATGAAGATGCGGTAACCACCCCCCCCCNGCACCCCCTTTATTTGAGGATAATCCTAGACCGATGGGACCCGGCATGAAAGCAAAGACGCAAATTTCTGAGTAGCCTTACATATTTTATTATCATCATCATCATTAATACCGTCACCGTGATGCTTTCTTTCCCTTTAAAACACAATACGCGCTGCAGCAACCTTAAAACATTTTAAATGTTTATTTGCACTGCGGGGTTAACAAACAAAAAGACAAAAAAAANCATCCGTAGCTAGTTCAGTAATAAAAGTGAGTGGGGAGACAGGAGGCCACCAAACAGACGGATCTTGCAGATTCCCTATAATGTTGATGAAGGTCAAATTTCGATTTAAAGCTTTCGTGACTGCAGGGATTCATCTTCTTGGTTCTTTCGGTAAAGTCACGTAGAAGTGAAATAATAAAATAATAAAATAAAAAATAAAATTTCGATGTAAAGCTTTCGTGACTGCAGGGATTCATCTTCTTGGTTTTTTCGGTAAAGTCACGTAGAAGTGAAGTAATAAAATAATAAAAATAAAACATAATAAAATTATTCTCACGACGTTTCGGCCACAACGCAAGCAGCCGTCCTCAGGTGAAGAACAGGTCTGCGGGAAGACAGCGTCTTTCCAACAGACCGTTCTTCAGACGCGTCTTCCCGACAGACCTGTTCTTCACCTGAGGACGGCTGCTTGCGTTGTGGCCGAAACGTCGTGAGAATTATTTTATTATGTTTTATTTTTATTATTTTATTATTTCCCTTCTACGTGACTTTACCGAAATAACCAATAAAGTTATAGGTCATTGCACGCCTGGTTAATCATGGGTGGCGGGCAACCTCAACAAACAGATATCAACTCAACTATTTTTATGTAAATTTCGTGACTGCAGGGATTCATCTTCTTGGTTCTTTCGGTAAAGTCACGTAGAAGGGAAATAATAAAATAATAAAATAAAACATAATAAAATAATTCTCACGACGTTTCGGCCACAATGCAAGCAGCCGTCCTCAGGTGAAGAACAGGTCTGTCGGAAAGACAGTGTATGAGACGGCTGCTTGCTTGTGGCCGAAACGTCGTGAGAATAATTTTATTATGTTTTATTTTTATTATTTTATTACTTCCCTTCTACGTGACTTTACCGAAAGAACCAAGAAGATGAATCCCTGCAGTCACGAAAGCTTTAAATCTAAATGTCTCACTTGTACAGCTTCGGCTTTTTATTTACGTGACTTCAAAAAAATCTAAGAGAATCCTTGCAGACAAAGCTTCAATCTAGAATGTCTCACTNGATACAGCTAGTGCTGTACTGTTACTGAAGACGGAAGCTTGTGTTGCCTCCGAAACGTCGTGATTTTTATTTTATTTATATTTTACTTTTATTAATTTAAATTTTGTACCTACGTGACTTCACCGAAAAAACCTAAGAATAGAGTTCAGTAAACAGTTTAGTTACCGGAGAGAATTTCACCAAAGGGTGAGAGTTTGTGTGAGAGTGCTCAGGTTATTATGGACTGGCGACTTTGTGACCAGTGCCTAGGCCACCATCACCACCAGGACGAGAAGGGGAGTCAAATCGCTGGGTTGTGATGCACGTGGTAGAAAGAGAAAGCGACGGGGAGAGCGGAGAGAGAGGTAGAAGGGGAGATGGAAGAGACGGAGTGAGGGATGGAAAATGAGCAGAGAAACGGGAGCAGAGGGGTTACGATGGAGGAGATGGGAGGAGGAGGCTGTATAAGCAGACAGATATCACCAAGATACATAGAGAGAGAGAGAGTAACACATAGGCACACACAGAGAGAGAGAACGTATCTGTGACGAGGCCTTAAATAGAGAGGGGGAGGGGGTTAGAGACGACGCCTGGTAAAGTAAGCAAGCTTGAAAATTAGGAGAACGGGAGAGAGACACGTTAAATTAAATAACCTAGCAAAAAATCGAAATGTAATGTAATGCAACACAGAGAGTCGGTCAACACACAATTAGCGCATAGCTCGGTCGATTACGCATTCCTGCAGTCACGAAAGCTCCACATTAAGAAGGAGGATGCTGCATGGTGGAGGAGCAGCAGCAGCGTCTGTTCTCAAAGTGGACGTGGTTTAGCGTGGGCGGATTGGCCGGGCAGAAGCCGCGTGATTGACGGGAGGCTTGAGATGAGGGATTGGGAGGGGTCGGCATCCAGGATAACGAGGAGAGGCGTTGTTTTGTTTTCGGTGAAAAAGAAGAAACCACTCAATATTTCAAGAGCCGCCAAAGCGACGTGGTGAATACGAGACAAGATGGTCATTCATAAATAATGTCACGGAGGAGTCCTTTAGAGAGCCCCGGGTGGTCGAACTCTGTGTGTGTGGAGTCTGTGGTGTGTTCTCTGTGTGTGTGGAGTCTGTGGTGTGTTCTCTGTGTGTGTGGAGTGTGTGGTGTGTTCTCTGTGTGTGTGGAGTCTGTGGTGTGTTCTCTGTGTGTGTGGAGTCTGTGGTGTGTTCTCTGTGTGTGTGGTGTCTGTGGTGTGTTCTCTGTGTGTGGAGTCTGTGGTGTGTTCTCTGTGTGTGGAGTCTGTGGTGTGTGCTCTGTGTGTGTGGTGTCTGTGGTGTGTGCTCTGTGTGTGTGGAGTCTGTGGTGTGTTCTCTGTGTGTGTGGAGTTTGTGGTGTGTTTCTGTGTGTATGGGTCTGTGGAGTGTTCTCTGTGTGTGTGTGTGGAGTCTGTGGTGTGTTCTCTGTGTGTGGAGTCTGTGGTGTGTTCTCTGTGTGTGATGTCTGTGGTGTGTTCTCTGTGTGTGGAGTCTGTGGTGTGTTCTCTGTGTGTGATGTCTGTGGTGTATTCTCTGTGTGTGTGGAGTCTTGGTGTGTTCTCTGTGTGTGGAGTCTGTGGTGTGTTCTCTGTGTGTGATGTCTGTGGTGTGTTCTCTGTGTGTGGAGTCTGTGGTGTGTTCTCTGTGTGTGATGTCTGTGGTGTGTTCTCTGTGTGTGGAGTCTGTGGTGTGTTCTCTGTGTGTGTGGTGTCTGTGTGTGTTCTCTGTGTGTGTGGAGTCTGTGGTGTGTTCTCTGTGTGTGTGTGGAGTCTGTGGTGTGTTCTCTGTGTGTGTGGAGTCTGTGGTGTGTTCTCTGTGTGTGTGGAGTCTGTGGTGTGTTCTCTGTGTGTGTGGAGTCTGTGGTGTGTTCTCTGTGTGTGTGGTGTCTGTGGTGTGTTCTCTGTGTGTGTGGAGTCTGTGGTGTGTTCTCTGTGTGTGTGGAGTCTGTGGTGTGTTCTCTGTGTGTGTGGAGTCTGTGGTGTGTTCTCTGTGTGTGGAGTCTGTGGTGTGTTCTCTGTGTGTGTGGAGTCTGTGGTGTGTTCTCTGTGTGTGTGGAGTCTGTGGTGTGTTCTCTGTGTGTGTGGTGTCTGTGGTGTGTTCTCTGTGTGCGTGGTGTCTGTGGTGTGTTCTCTGTGTGTGTGGAGTCTGTGGTGTGTTTCTGTGTGTGTGGAGTTTGTGGTATGTTCTCTGTGTGCGTGGTGTCTGTGGTGTGTTCTCTGTGTGTGTGGTGTCTGTGGTGTGTTCTCTGTGTGTGTGGAGTCTGTGGTGTGTTCTCTGTGTGTGTGGAGTCTGTGGTGTGTTCTCTGTGTGTGTGGAGTCTGTGGTGTGTTCTCTGTGTGTGTGGAGTCTGTGGTGTGTTCTCTGTGTGTGTGGAGTCTGTGGTGTGTTCTCTGCGTGTGGAGTCTGTGGGTGTTCTCTCTGTGTGTGGAGTCTGTGGTGTGTTCTCTGTGTGTGGAGTCTGTGATGTGTTCTGTGTGTGTGGAGTCTGTGTGTGTTTCTGTGTGTGGAGTCTGTGGTGTGTTCTCTGTGTGTGGAGTCTGTGGTGTGTTCTCTGTGTGGAGTCTGTGGTGTGTTTCTGTGTGTGTGGAGTCTGTGGTGTGTTCTCTGCGTGTGGAGTCTGTGGGGTGTTCTCTGTGTGTGGAGTCTGTGGTGTGTTCTCTGTGTGTGGAGTCTGTGGTGTGTTCTCTGTGTGTGGAGTCTGTGGTGTGTTCTCTGCGTGTGGAGTCTGTGGGTGTTCTCTGTGTGTGGAGTCTGTGGTGTGTTCTCTGTGTGTGGAGTCTGTGGTGTGTTCTCTGTGTGTGTGGTGTCTGTGGTGTGTTCTCTGTGTGTGGAGTCTGTGGTGTGTTCTCTGTGTGTGTGGAGTCTGTGGTGTGTTCTCTGTGTGTGTGGTGTCTTTACGTGGTGTGTTCTCTGTGTGTGGAGTCGTGTGTGTTCTCTGTGTGTGTGGTGTCNGTGGTGTGTTCTCTGTGTGTGTGCTGTCTGTGGTGTGTTCTCTGTGTGTGGAGTCTGTGGTGTGTTCTCTGTGTGTGTGGAGTCTGTGGTGTGTTCTCTGTGTGTGTGGTGTCTGTGGTGTGTTCTCTGTGTGTGGAGTCTGTGGTGTGTTCTCTGTGTGTGTGCTGTCTGTGTGTGTTCTCTGTGTGTGGAGTCTGTGGTGTGTTCTCTGTGTGTGTGAGTCTGTGGTGTGTTCTCTGTGGTGTGGAGTCTGTGGTGTGTTCTCTGTGTGTGGAGTCTGTGGTGTGTTCTCTGTGTGTGGAGTCTGTGGTGTTTCTCTGTGTGTGTGGAGTCTGTGGTGTGTTCTCTGCGTGTGGAGTCTGTGGGTGTTCTCTGTGTGTGGAGTCTGTGGTGTGTTCTCTGTGTGTGGAGTCTGTGGTGTGTTCTCTGTGTGTGGAGTCTGTGGTGTGTTCTCTGCGTGTGGAGTCTGTGGGTGTTCTCTGTGTGTGGAGTCTGTGGTGTGTTCTCTGTGTGTGGAGTCTGTGGTGTGTTCTCTGTGTGTGTGGTGTCTGTGGTGTGTTCTCTGTGTGTGGAGTCTGTGGTGTGTTCTCTGTGTGTGTGGAGTCTGTGGTGTGTTCTCTGTGTGTGTGGTGTCTGTGGTGTTTCTCTGTGTGTGGGTCTGTGGTGTGTTCTCTGTGTGTGGTGTCTGTGGTGTGTTCTCTGTGTGTGTGCTGTCTGTGGTGTGTTCTCTGTGTGTGGAGTCTGTGGTGTGTTCTCTGTGTGTGTGGAGTCTGTGGTGTGTTCTCTGTGTGTGGTGTCTGTGGTGTGTTCTCTGTGTGTGGAGTCTGTGGTGTGTTCTCTGTGTGTGTGCTGTCTGTGGTGTGTTCTCTGTGTGTGGAGTCTGTGGTGTGTTCTCTCTGTGTGTGGAGTCTGTGGTGTGTTCTCTGTGGGTGTGGAGTCTGTGCTGTGTTCTCTGTGTGTAGAGTCTGTGCTGTGTTCTCTGTGTGTGTGGAGTCTGTGGTGTGTTCTCTGTGGTGTGGAGTCTGTGCTGTGTTCTCTGTGTGTAGAGTCTGTGCTGTGTTCTCTGTGTGTGTGGAGTCTGTGGTGTGTTCTCTGTGTGTGGTGTCTGTGGTGTGTTCTATGTGTGTGTGGTGTCTGTGTGTGTTCTCTGTGTGTGTGGAGTCTGTGGTGTGTTCTCTGTGTGTGTGGTGTGTACTCTGTGTGTCGAGTCTGTGTGTGTGCTCTGTGTGTGTGTGGTGTCTGTGGTGTGTACTCTGTGTCTGTGCTGTGTTCTCTGTGTGTGGAGTCTGTGGTGTGTTCTGTGTGTAGAGTCTGTGCTGTGTTCTCTGTGTGTGTGGAGTCTGTGGTGTGTTCTCTGTGGGTGTGGAGTCTGTGGTGTGTTCTCTGTGGTGTGGAGTCTGTGCTGTGTTCTCTGTGTGTAGAGTCTGTGCTGTGTTCTCTGTGTGTGTGGAGTCTGTGGTGTGTTCTCTGTGGGTGTGGAGTCTGTGCTGTGTTCTCTGTGTGTAGAGTCTGTGCTGTGTTCTCTGTGTGTGTGGAGTCTGTGGTGTGTTCTCTGTGTGTGGTGTCTGTGGTGTGTTCTATGTGTGTGTGGTGTCTGTGGTGTGTTCTCTGTGTGTGTGGAGTCTGTGGTGTGTTCTCTGTGTGTGTGGTGTGTACTCTGTGTGTCGAGTCTGTGGTGTGTGCTCTGTGTGTGTGTGGTGTCTGTGTGTGTACTCTGTGTCTGTGCTGTGTTCTCTGTGTGTGGAGTCTGTGGTGTGTTCTGTGTGTGTGGAGTCTGTGTTCTCTCTCTCACTCTCCCCCTATACTGCATGGGTTTCCTCCCGCTTTAAACCCCATAGCTTAAAAAACCCACACAAAACCACCACCACCCAACCACCCAACCACCCAATCTCACCGATTATTGCTCCCCTCCCCCCCCCCCCAAAAACCCCATCTCAATGCTGAACTCACGGTGTCTATGTGGGTGAAACCATCACAGTAATACCAAAGTTACTTGAACAACAACGAAAACAAATTTACAGAAATCAATAGGGTATCTATGAATGGATCGCCCTGTCTGCCAAAGTCACTCGTCTCGGAACCGCAGCGAGGATAATCTAATTAAGGATGGGGAGACGTCACAGCAGACACACGCTGCGTGCCACTGGCAGGAACCCGTGTGGCCTTCACAGAGTCTTTGACAGATTCGTTGGTCAAGTGCTGCTTGCCAGCACCTATGAAGGGCAGCACGGAACACGAGAGTGGGTGGGTGGCGAGAAACCACACGCACACACCACATACACACACCACATACACCACACACACTATACACACAGACACACACACCACACACACACACCACACACACACCACACACACACCACACACACACAGAGACACACACACTACAAACACCCACACACACACACACCACACACACACAGAGACACACACACGCACACCACACACACCACACACACACACACACCACACACACCACACACACCACACACACACCACACACACCACACACACACCCCACACACCACATACACCACACACACCACACACCACTAACAACACACAGACACACACACACCACACACACCACTAACAACACACACCACACACACACACCACACCACACACCACACACACCACACACACACACAGAGACACACACACCACACACAGACACACACACACCACACACACACACACACACACACACACACCACACACACCACACACACACAAAACACACACACACACACACAGACACACACAGAGACACACACACCACACACACACACCACACACCACACACACAACACACACACCATACACACACCACACACACCAAACCACACACACCCACACCACACACACCACACACACACCACAAACAAACCACACACACACCACACACACTCCACACACACCCAAACACACACCACACACCACACACACACACCACAAACAAACCACACACACACCACACACACTCCACACACACCCAAACACACACCACACACCACATACACACACCACACACACACCACACACAAACCACACACACACCACACACACTCCACACACACCCAAACCACACACACCCAAACCACACACACACACACATACCACACACCACACAGAGACACACACACCACACATACCCCACACGCCCAAACCACACAAACCAAACCACACACACCACACACACACCACACACCCCCACACACACCACACACACGTGACGTCACCACGACGCTTGTGCCAGGCTATGTGCACTTTGAGGCCACGTGAAGTGTCGAACGCCCGCTGGCAGGAGGTCACGGGCAGACCCAGCAGGTGCCAAGGGTCGACTGACTGAGATGACCGAGATGACTGGCTGATGCACATCCTGTGCCTACTACTGTGCCAACTTGCTGTGCTTTAGCCACCCGGCGCTCTGCTCGTTGTTGTGAGCGTCGCTCCTCCGCCCTCCGTTGTTGTTGGAGGGCGACTGCCTCCAACTGCCCAGTAGCAGCGTCCTTCACGAGCCTCCTGCACAGAGGCCGATCTTGACACCGCTGGTTCCAGTCATCGGCAAGTCCACTCAGCTCCACGTCCTCCTGTACCACATCACTCCATCTCTTCTATAGCCCGTGCCGCACCCGTTTAGCCCCTCGATCCGGCCGGACAAAAGCTGTTTAGGGATGCGGTGGCTGGGCATGTGGGCTACGTGACCCAGCCAACGCAGCCTTGCCTGCCGGAGGAGCTCACTGATGGACTTTGCCCAGATCTTTCAAGGATTTGTGAGATCCTCACACAATCCAGCCTGGCTAAACCCAGGATGGATCATAGGCAGGCCAGCCTAAATGTTTCTAACCGGCGAAGATGTTCAATTAGAGGGTCCACGTTTGCAAGCGTAGAGAAGGAGGGAATGACTGTGGCCGAGAAGACCTGAAGCTTCGTGCGGAGCAACAGACCGGGTAGCTTCCACACAGCGTTACGCAACCGATGAAAATATAATGCCAGTCGACTGATTCGGAGTGAGACCTCTGCTGTTAAACCGGATCCGGTCATGAGCACACTGCCCAGGTATGGGAAACTCTCCACTCTCTCCACAACTGCCCTATCACCAATTGGGAGTTGTGGGTGTGGAGTGTCCGATGGTACAAAATACCGAGGCAGGTGTTTAGTTTTGTTGGGCTAATGGTAAGGAGGGAGGAGGAGTGAGGAGGGAGGGAGGGAGGAGGAGGGGTGGATTAAGAATCCTACACCTCATCGTTTCAACCGCCGCGCCTGGAGATCGCAATCCAACCCGGCTCTAACTCTGGATAGCGAGCCCGGTGTGTGGATGATTAAGCTCCGGTGTTTTCTTTTTTTTCGATTTAAAGCTTTCGTGACTGCAGGGATTCATCTTCTGGTTCTTTCGGTAAAGTCACGTAGAATGGAATAATAAAATAATAAAAATAAAACATCATAAAATTTCGATTTAAAGCTTTCGTGACTGCAGGGATTCATCTTCTTGGTTCTTTCGGTAAAGTCACGTAGAAGGGAAATAATAAAATAAAAAAAATAAAACATCATAAAATTTCGATTTAAAGCTTTCGTGACTGCAGGGATTCATCTTCTTGGTTCTTTCGGTAAAGTCACGTAGAATGGAAATAATAAAATAATAAAAATAAAACATCATAAAATTTCGATTTAAAGCTTTCGTGACTGCAGGGATTCATCTTCTTTGGTTCTTTCGGTAAAGTCACGTAGAATGGAAATAATAAAATAAAAAAAATAAACATCATAAAATTTAGATTTAAAGCTTTCGTGACTGCAGGGATTCATCTTCTTGGTTTTTTCGGTAAAGTCACGTAGAATGGAAATAATAAAATAATAAAAATAAAACATAATAAAATAATTCTCACGACGTAAGGTCGTGAGAATTATTTTATTATGTTTTTTTATTATTATTTTATTATTTCCATTTTGGTGTTTGTATTTTGTGTTTGTTTTCGTAACGTTCTGACCCCGTGCCCCTACTCAGGGCCGGATTAAATTGTGTAGGCCCTGGGCTACAGGGCTACAGGCACTGTGCTATTTACAAAAGTAAAACAAAGTTAAAGAGAAATACAATTATATTTTTTACAAGCGTAACAACAAATGAAATTCGACATTCACAAGCGAAACAACTTTTCGCTCAATCTCTGGAAGCCCATTGGCTTTAGTCTCTGAAGCCCCACGCCTTGATCCGGTCCTGCCCGACTGGACATCTAAGAATAAGAGCTTCATAGCTCATCAGATTCCCCCTGCAGTATGAATACATATTCTGAGTCTGATTCAACTGATCAACGATTTAAAAATATATTTTTACCCAGGTCTAAGGCCCCACTGAGCTTGTGGCCATCACAGATGCTCGCTTAACGAATTGGCTCATCATCATTATCATCGTTTCTAGATTTGAAGCTTTCGTGACTGCAAGGATTCATATTCTTAGGTTTTTCGGTAAAGTCACGTAGGTAAAAAATTAAAATTAATAAAAGTAAAATAAAAAAAATAAAAATCACGACGTTTCGGAGGCAACACAAGCTCAGGTGGAACCGTCACAGCACGATTGCTGTTTCAAGTAACTTGCCTCTGAAACGTCGTGATTTTATTTTATTTTTATTTTTTACTTTTATTAATTTTAATTTCTCTCACTTGATACAGCTATCGTGCTGTGACGGTTCCACCTGAAGACGGAAGCTTGTGTTGCCTCCGAAACGTCGTGATTTTATTTTATGTTTTATTTTACTTTTATTAATTTAATTTCTCTCACTTGATACAGCTATCGTGCTGTGACGGTTCCACCTGAAGACGGAAGCTTGTGTTGCCTCCGAAACGTCGTGATTTTTATTTTATTTTTTAGTTTACTTTTATTAATTTTAATTTTTTACCTACGTGACTTTACCGAAAAAAAACCTAAGAATAACCATCATCATTGATTGGGAAAGTATAGCAGCAGACAATTCAACATTCCACCATTCGACGTCCATCGCAAGTCGCGACAGCTAGACAAGCCGGTGCCTATCGCTGTTCGATACGACCCGTGCGAAAAACCGGTTCAAACCGGTTCAAACCGATGTTGGGCTCCGGCAGAACGCTTCACGATGGTGGTCGAGACCAATCCGGGAGCAGCAGCCTACGGACGCAACGCTGCGCCACGGTGGCTAGGAGATGTTGACTACCTCGCCTGGTGTTCAGGAGGACGTGGGTTCGATCCGACCCTGACGCCTGCTGCTGTATATTTGGAGTTTGCGTGTCTCTCTCTCATCATCACGGTGGCTAGGATATGTTAACTACCTCGCCTGGTACACAGGAAGTCGTGGGTTAGATCCCGAGCCCGAAGCCTGCTGTATATTTGGAGTTTACGTGTCTTTCTCTCATCATCATCACGGTTGCTATAAGATGTTAACTACCTCGCCTGGTGTGCAGGAGGACGTGGGTTCGATCCCGACCTTGACGAATGCTGCTGTATATTTGAAGTTTGCGTGTCTCTCTCTCATCATCATCATCACGGTGGCTCTGAGATGTTGACTACCTCGCCTGGTGCACAGGAGGTTGTGGGTTCGATCCCGACCCTGACGCCTGCTGCTGTATATTTGGAGTTTGCGTGTCTCTCTCTGTCATCATCATCATCATCACGGTGGCTCTGAGATGTTAACTACCTCGCCTGGTATACAGGAGGTCGTGGGTTCGACCCGGAATCTAACACCTGCTGCTGTATATTTGCAGTTTGCGTGTCTCTCTCTCTCTCTCCCAGTGGTGGCGTGGATTTTTCTCCGGGTCCTCCGGTTTCCCCCCCTCCCCCCCACTTCCACATCGAGAATCGACCCACGAGCCGTCAGAGTCATTGTCCGCTGCTGTAGGTTGCCCCGTCGTGATGATGACGACGCGCCCACCACGCTGAGCTTTCATTTGCGATGTCCACGAGGTCGCTCCTGACAAAGAGCTCCACGGCGGCTTGCTACGTGGGGGAATTAAAGTTGTAGTTGCATTGGTAGGAACCTCCTGGCTACACCAGCCCACAGGGGATTATTGTGTCCGTCCGTCCGTCGTGTCGTGCATCCAAACATGAGAGGGGTGGGGCTGGGTGGAGAGGGAGGGTGGGGAGGGCTGGGTGGGGAGGGGCTGGGTGGAGAGGGGAGGGTGGGAGAGGCTGGGTGGAGTGGGAGGGTGGGGAGGGGCTGGGTGGAGTGGGGAGGGTGGGAGAGGCTGGGTGGAGTGGGGAGGGTGGGGAGGGGCTGGGTGGGGAGGGGAGGGTGGGGAGAGGCTGGGTGGGGAGGGAGGGTGGGGAGGGGCTGGGTTGGGAGCATGGGGAGGGGCTGGGTGGGGAGGGGAGGGTGGGGAAGGGCTGGGTGGGGAGGGTGGGGCTGGGTTGGGGGTTAAGAGGGGTGGGGCTGGGTGGGGTGGGGCTGGGTGGGGAGGGGCTGGTCACCCCGTGGTGCCCTTAAACGTTTAACCTACTCACGCCGGCTTGTGCCCGCCCTCACAGTCGGGCATATTTGCGGAATACACCACGCCGCCGTTGACCCTGCAGGCCATTGACCGAGCAACCCAACGTTCCTACCAGCTCTCTCCGCAGCAGGAATGTGTTTGTGATGGGTCGTCGCATCCGCCCAGTGCTGGATGAAGCTAATGCGGGCCTGTAGCATATGTTATAAAGAGGGCCTAAATAAAAAAAAACATTTGAATATTAAAACACACACATTTCTTTTTACTTGCATAGTAAAGTAATTGTATTTTTTCATTTGCTATACAGCCGGATAATGCGACAAATCGCTAACCTTGAGCACCCAGTCGTTCGATCTTCATTGGAAGCTTTCGTGACTGCAGTAATCCATACTCTTTGGCAGCGGTTACATTGGGGAAACGCAAGGACGTCTCGGGCCGCGTTCGCGAACACAAGGTACAGATCTGAAACACGGTAGGACCATCTTCTTATTGGTTCTTTCGGTAAAGTCACGTAGAAGGGAAGTAATAAAATAATAAAAATAAAACATAATAAAATAAAATAATTCTCACGGAGTTTCGGCTACAACGCAAGCAGCCGTCTTTAGGTGAAGAATGAGACACTGCCAAGCTAGGAGCTTATATATAGGACCAATACCTCTGCCGTTGCTGATCATTGTTTTAACGCAGTGGGCTCACACGAAATTGACTTTTCCAAGACGGTGGTACTCTGCAAACCCACCGGCTACCTTCAGAGATTTGTTCATGAAGCCATCCAGATACATGAACACAGACACAGCTTAAACCGAGAGGATAGCTTGCATCCCACTGGGATGTTTGCACACAGTGTTGGTGTACGGTGCCTTTTCTGCAATATTTTGCTGTCTTTTCTTGGATTTTCTGTTTGCACTTAGTCACTTTGAGATGTTTTCTTGTTCATGTTTTTGTTTTCTGTTTGTTGCGGTTGCACCCGATTCAAGAGCCGAATGGCTCACAGGGTTATACCTAATACATGAACTTGAACTTGAAACAAACTGAGCAATCATTGGAAGGACGTTATTAACCAGGTAAAGTCTTAACTGACTGTGATGTTTCCATCCTACCTGCCGATGTCAGCTGTTATTCCTGACTCTCTGTGTGTCTCTGATGTGCACGTCTTCTTCGAACGCTGGGGAGCCGGACAAACCCCTCTCTGCACCAGCGTGGACGGCACCTCGTGGTGTTCACCTTCTCAAGCGCTCGCTCGTCACCGTGGCGTGCGCGATGACCACCACCACCACCACAACCACCACCACCACAACCACCACCACCACAACCACCACCACCACCACAACCACCACCACAACCACAACCACCACCACCGTGACTTTCCTTTCGTGTTGTGCGCGGTGCATTTAGCGCCACAGCGCGTGGATTTGTAGCGTTTATTTTTCATTTGTTGCTGGTGACTTTGTGTGTGTTTCATATCGAAATCGCCTCCAGTGCTGTTGCTGCTGGCGGCAATAAAAGTTGTTTAAAAGTCAAAAGTCTGTGTGTGTCTCTCTCTGTTCCTCTCTCGGGGTCCCACTTTCTGCCCCCCCACCCCCTGCCCCCCACCCCCTCTCTCCCCACCCCTCTCTCCCCACCCCCTCTCTCCCCACCACCCCCTCTCTCCCCCCCCACCCCCTCTCTCCCCCCTTGAGTGGGTGAGTAAGTAGGTGAGTGAGCGAGTGAGTGAGTGGGTGGTTGAGTGGGTGAGTAGGTGAGTGAGTGGGTGAGTCAGTGGGTTGTTGAGTGGGTATGTGAGTTTGTGGGTGATTGCGTGGGTGTGTGATTGCATATGTGAGTGATCAAGTGGGTGAGTGGGTGGGTGAATGAGTGGGTGGGTGGGTGAGTGAGTGGGTGGGTGGGTGAGTGAGTGGGTGGATGGGTGAGTGCATGAACGGTTGTTTGAGTGAGTGGGTGAGTGCGTGTGCGGGTGGGTGGGTGTGTGGATGAGTGGGTGAGCGGGTGGGTGTTTGAGTGAGTGAGTGAGTGGGTGAGTGAGCGGGTGGGTGGGTGAGTGAGTGGTTGGGTGGGTGAGTGGGTGAGTGCGTTGAGCGGGTGGGTGTTTGAGTGAGTAAGTGGGTGAGTGAGCGGGTGGGTGTTTGAGTGAGTGAGTGGGTGAGTGAGTGGAGGTGAGTGAGGGGTGGGTGGGTGAGTGAGTGGGTGGGTGAGTGAGTGGGTGAGTGGGTGAGCGGGTGGGTGTTTGAGTGAGTAAGTGGGTGAGTGAGCCGGTGGGTGGGTGAGTGAGTGGGTGAGTGCGTTGAGCAGGTGGGTGTTTGAGTGAGTGGGTGGGTGAGTGAGCCGGTGGGTGGTGAGTGAGCGGGTGGGTGAGTGAGTGGGTGGGTGAGTGGCTGGGTATATGGTTCAGGGCCCAGGGCCAGTCTCACCCCACCCCGCGTCTAACTCCCCACGCGACGCTCTTCTCCTCTGCCGGACAGGCAAAGCAATCGGATCTAAATTGTTCGAGACGAGAAGAACAAAAACAAAATCTCCATAATCTGACAGCGGCTCTCGCGGCCCGGACCTCCAGATCACGTCCGTGCGTTGTCTCTCAGGGACAGCATCAAGTAGCAACGCGCGCGGTCGAGAGGGCGATGTTTATATTATCCGCGCCGAGTCTGAAACGCACCGGGGACATGCAGGAGCAACAATAACACACAAAAAAGTAAGAGAACAGGACGAGAAAAAAACGGTGCGGACGGATTCCGTCCTCCAGTTCTTTGCGCCAAAATAAACTTAATCAAATTTCACGAAGGGAAATCATTGAATAATAAAAATAAAACAATACAATTCTCACGACGTCTCCATTGCAACACAAGCAATCATCATCAGGTGTGAAAACAGCAATAGCAGCAGCAGCCACTTTTTTCAAAGGTTCTTTCTGTTGTTTTCACACCTGATGATGATTGCTTGTGTTGCAATCGAAACGTCTTTATAATTTTTATTTTATTATTTCCCTTCTACGTGACTTTACCGAAAGAACCAAGAATATGAATCCCTGCAGTCACGAAAGCTTTAAATCGAAATTTATTGCAAATTTGTTTTAAAATGTTTTTTTGTACCAGGTATAAAGGCCCCACTGAGTTATGTAACCCTTCTTTTTTTCAGAAAGCGACGTGGCTATAAAAAAAAAAAACTATAATAATAATAGCTCAACGAAGTATATTCTTAGGATTTGTCGGTAAAGTCACTGTGACTTTACCGAAAAAACCTAAGATTATGAATCCTTGCAGTCACGAAAGCTTCAAATCTAGCTCAACGAAGTGGTTGGTTGACTTATCGTCGCGTGGAAATGTAGAGCAACACCGGAGGCCCCGGAAACAAATCCACGCGACCACGGGGAGAGAGACACGCAAACTCCAAATATACAGCAGCAGGCGTCAGGGTCGTGATCGAACCCTCGACCTCCTGTATACCAGGCGAGGTAGTTAACATCTCCTAGCCACCGTGATGACGATGAGAGAGACACAAGAGCTTTATAGCTCATCGGATTCCTCCATCGCCACTGGGGGAGACAAAGGCGGCCGGTGGTGATCCTGGCCAACCCGCTCATCGTGTTGCCGCAGTGCAGGCCTCCACAGGTGCCGTTCGCTCACAGCGCTTGCTCCAACAGTCTGCTACAGGCTGCAAGGGGGTCTGGTCATTGCCCCACGTGTGTGTCTGTGTGTGTGTCTGTGTGTGTGTGTGTGTCTGTGTGTCTGTGTCTGTGTGTGTGTGTCTGTGTGTGTGTGTGTTGTGTGTGTGTGTGTGTGTGTGTCTGTGTGTGTCTGTGTGTGTGTCTGTGTGTGTGTCTGTGTGTGTCTGTGTGTGTCTGTGTGTGTCTGTGTGTGTGTCTGTGTGTGTGTCTGTGTGTGTGTCTGTGTGTGNCTAGGTGTGTGTGTGTGTGTCTGTGTGTATGTGTGTGTGTCTGTGTGTGTGTGGTGTGGTGNCTGTGTGTGTGTTTGTGTGTGTGTCTGTGTGTGTCTGTGTGTGTGTCTGTGTGTGTGTCTGTGTGTGTGTGTCTGTGTGTGTGTCTGTGTGTTGTCTGTGTGTGTCTGTGTGTGTGTCTGTGTGTGTGTCTGTGTGTGTGTCTGTGTGTGTGTCTGTGTGTCATCTCAGTCAGTCGACCCGTGGCACCTGGGTCTGCCCCGTGACCTCCTGCCAGCGTGCGTTCGACACTTCACGTGGCCTCAAGGTGCACATGGCCTGGTACAAGCGTCGTGGTGACGTCACCGCCACTGAGTGGCGAATGGCGGTTGTTGTTGTTGTTGTGTGTGTGTCTCTGTGTGTGTGTGAAGCGGTGAAGGACGCTACTGGGCAGCTGGAGGCAGTCGCCCTCCAACAACAACGCAGGGCGGAGGAGCGACGCTCACAACAACGAGCGGAGCGTCGGGTGGCTAAAGCACAGCAAGTTGGCACAGAGCGGTGGTGTAGCGGTTAGCGCGCTGCACTACGAACCCAGCAAGGGGTGAGCTGGGGGAGGGGGCTAGAGAGGGGGGGGGCTGGTAGGGGTGAGCTGGGGGAGGGGGCTAGGGGGGGGNCTGGTAGGGGTGAGCTGGGGGAGGGGGCTAGAGAGGGGGGGCTGGTAGGGGTGAGCTGGGGGGAGGGGGCTAGAGGGGGGCTGGTAGGGGTGAGAGGGGGGGGGCTAAGTGGGGGCGTCAAAGCTTGTTTTGAGTGCGAGGAATTCCGATGAGATATGAAGCTCCTTGTAATATTATTATTTTTTTAACTCAAGTTTTTCATTTAACTCCCTCTGTCTGTGGTATCCTCAAATCGTGTAACTTACCCACTTGCCAATGTGCTATCGACTGCAAACTTTGTTGTGCGTATGTCATTCTGATGACAATACTATGTTATTCTTCTCCCTAGCGTTGTTCCCGCTGTGGCGCAGGGTCCGCTTTTCGGCATTGTCTTCTCTATTTGGCTCGGTCCAGGGCATCTTCAGGGGATGCGTTGACCGTCTTCACGTTTTCCTTTATTCGATCCATCATCCATCGCTTCTTCGGACGTCCGCGTGGACGGCGGCCCTCTGGCTCAATACGCACGGCAGTCTTGGCCACTGATGACTCTTCACTTCGCATCACATGGCCGTACCACCGAAGCCTTGCCTCAAGCATCTTGTCCGCAATGGGGGCCACACCAAGTCGCTTCCGAACGTCTTCGTTCATGACACGATCCTATCGAGTGAGCCCGAGGCTCCATCTGAGCATCCTCATCTCCGTGGTGTGGAGAGCTTAACACGTGGGAGGCTTTCGCGACCAATGTTATTCATAATCAACGTTTTGGGTTTAGATCGCGTTATTTATAATTGTAAATGTTGTGGCTTCAACACACCGGTGGGCTAAAGCAGTGAACTATTTGTCTTTTGTCAACGTGACACTTTTTTGCTGATTGGCCGTGTCGGGTGGTGGAGGGTTACGACACATTTATAAATAACGCGATCTAAACCCAAAAACTTGATTATGTGGAGAGCTTGTTCGTGTATAGTTGTGGCTGGCCAGCACTCGAATACAATACTATGTTATATCCTAAAAATAAAACTAAAAATATTTTAAAACATTCTTTACACGCTTTTTATATAAACTCACTCTGTCTGCTGTTGTCGTATCCTCAAATATTGTAACTCAATTTTTACCCACTTCTCAATGTGCTATCTACTGCAAACTTGGTATACGTATGTCATACTGATGACAATATTATATTACGTCATTGAAAAAAAAATATATTTTTTAAACAATATTTTTTTATATGTTATGTTTCGGCTTGGGTCTAATTGTCCACGCTCAACTCACGTTGGCTGTAAACCACCACGCTCCCTTAGGTGATGGCAAGTTTCGGGGCAATTTCCTGGAGTCGTGGAGTTCTGCCATTACTCGTACGGTACATTTGATTAAAGCGTGTTTTTTAAAAAGTATTTTAAACAACACATTCCTGCGGAGGGAGCTGGTAGGAACGTTGGGTTGCTCGGTCAATGGCCAGGGTTACAATAAATAAAATGCATTATGAAACAAAGTAAAAAAAAACTGTTATGTATATTTAAATCCATAGTTTAGTCATTATTCAGTGTTTACTCGGCGCTTCTGGGCTTGCCTCTTGAATTAATTAAATGGATCATCTCTTGCCACTGTAAGGCAAGTTCAAGTTCATGTATTAGGTAAAGCCCTGTGAGCCATTCGGCTCTTGAATCGGGTGCAACCGCAACAAACAAAAAACATGAACAAAAAAACATCTTAAAGTGAATGTGACTGAGTGCAAACAGAAAATCCAAGAAAAGACAGGAAAATATTGCAGAAAAAGCACCGTACACAAAAGTGTGCAAAAATCCCAGTGGGATGCAAGTCAAACAACAACAACCACAAGACAACTTAGATTAAGGTCATCAGTCTAACTCCGTACTACAACAAACAAACATGGCCAAACCGAAAAACTTTTCAAAAATCACCAAAATAAAGCCATGAAAGCAATGAAACAGTGATCATAGGAACTGTGACCGAATTTTCACAATAAACTACGTCAACAACATGTACTACCAAACTCTGCAGCCATAGCTGGCTGCATGAGTCACTCCACAACAGTAGGAGCTCATCTTCTTGGTTCTTTCGGTAAAGTCACGTAGAATGGAAATAATAAAATAATAAAAATAAAACATCATAAAATAATTCTCACGACCTGAGGACGGCTGCTTGCGTTGTGGCCGAAACGTCGTGAGAATTATTTCATTATGTTTTATTATTATTATTTTATTATTTCCATTCCACGTGACTTTACCGAAAGAACCAAGAAGATGAATCCCTGCAGTCACGAAAGCTTTAAATCGAAACAGTAGGAGCATCAGTCGGAGTGAGGCAACAGTCTGCAAGCATTGATGGGCTCCATTTGCCGTGTTAGCGTTTCTCCATTGTCGCAATGTCCTGGTGACATCGCTTGTCATGCTCGGCGCTTACCGCTTCACAATTCAGTAGGCAAAAAAATTCGAGATGAGAGTGCAATTTTTGTTCATCTTTAGTAACATGTTGCAACCGAGGCTTTTGTAGGCCTTGAGGAGGGTTCCCACCAACTCCCTGTAGTTGTCTGCCTTGTTGTTTCCGAGAAAATTGTTGTTGCCACTAACTGGAAGGCTTTCCATGCCGTCTTTTCCTTGCCACGCAGTGCACTGTCAAATGCATCATCTCGAAGAAGTTCACGAATCTGAGGACCAACAAAGACACCTTCTTCTTGGTTCTTTCGGTAAAGTCACGTAGAAGGGAAATAATCAAATAAAAAAAATAAAACATAATAAAATACATAATCAACGTTTTTGGGTTTAGATCGCGTTATTTATAAATGTGTCGTAACCCTCCACCACCCGACACGGCCAATCAGTAAAAAGTGTCACGTTGACAAAAGACAAATAGTTCACTGCTTGAATAATATTGGTCGCGAAAGCCTACGTGTTAAATAATAAAATACAATTCTCACGACGTTTCGGCCACAACGTAAGCAGCCGTCTTCAGGTGAAGAACAGGTCTGTCGGAAAGACATAGGCAGCATTCATTCAGACGCTGTCTTTCCGACAGACCTGTTCTTCACCTGAGGACGGCTGCTTGCGTTGTGGCCTAAACGTCGTGAGAATTGTATTTTATTATGTTTTATTTTTATTATTTTATTATTTCCCTTCTACGTGAATTTACCGAAAGAACCAAGAAGATGAATCCCTGCAGTCACGAAAGCTTTAAATCGGCTTTGACAAAGCTCTTCATCAGACCCAGCTTGATGTGTAAGGGTGGTAACAAAATCGTCCTTGATTCAACAAGGAGTGGATGCTGAACACCTTTCCTCCCAGGCACCAATGTTTGTCAGAGTGGTTAATCTATCTCGATGTAGTGGGAATCTCTCGCACGACCATCCCATTCGCAGAGAGAACAGCAGCGGTACTTTGTGTATCCAGTCTGCAGACCAAGCAAGAGAGCAACGACCTTCAAATCGCCACAAAGCTGCCACTGATGTTGGTCATAGTTTATGCACTTCAAAAGTTGTTTCATGTTGTCATAGGTTTCCTTCACATGGACTGCATGACCACCAACTGGAATTGATGGCAAAACATTGCTATTATGCAGCAAAACAGCTTTAAGACTCATTATCGGTGAATCAATGAACAGTCTCCACTCGTCTGGATCATGAACGATGTTGAGGGCTGCCATCACACCAACGATGTTGTTGCTGGCTACAAGATCACCTTCCATGAATAAGAATGGGACAAGATCCTTTTGACGGTCACGGAACGTGGAAACTCTAACATCACCTGCCAGGAGATTCCACTTATGCAGTCTGGAGTCCAACATCACACCATCGATGTTGTTGCAGGCTACAAGATCACCTTCCATGAAGAAGAATGGGACAAGATCCTTTTGACAGTCAGGGAACATGGATACCCTAACATCACCTGCCAGGAGATCCCACTGCTGCTGTCTGGAGCCCAACAGCTCTGCCTTACTCTTGGGTAGTTCCAAATCCCTGACCAAGGTCTGTCAGTTCACCATGTGTTCATGAGGTGTGGTTCATAGGAGGAGGATGGGAGAACATCTGGGTCATGTGACCTTGATGGTTCAGGACCAGAAGTGTAATCCTCCTCCTCGTCTGACTCAAGTGAAAATGATTCTGGCGCATCAGGAACCGTCAGTCCTTCTCCGTGGGGTACTGGGCGTATAACTGATGGAATGTTTGGATAATGCCCAGTCCAGTTTTGATTCTTTGACACACCTTTCCCAACTGGAGGCGCCACGCAGAAGTAACAATCGCTGATATGATCTGTTGGCTCTCTCCAAATCATTGGCACTGTAAAAGGCGTAGATTTTCTTTTCTTGTTCAACCACTGGCGAAGATTTGTTGCACAAGTGTTCCAGCATATGTGTGGGGCCCACGTCTTGTCCTGATCTCCAATTTTGCAGTCAAAATAAAGGTCATAGGCTTTCTTACCCGTAGTGGTTATACTGCGGTTTTGTGATGCAAAAGTCACTTCACCACAAACATAGCGGAAGTTATCTGCTTTGTACACACGAGTGCGAGGCATCTCTGCTCACTTTGGCTAAACGGAAATGTGTCCCTTTGCAAAATCAAACGCTGACAAATAAGAGAGCACGACACTGTATGCTTTTTAGAGCTGATATAGGGCAATTTGTTCAGCAGAGGGATGTAAGCCTCGTTATGATTGCATCATCCATGACTTCTAGGAATAACATGACGCAATTCATATCATGTATGATGAAATACCAGGTTCAGATTGCATCATTCATTGTTTTGCTCAAAAAGCAAGCACTGTCCAAACCCAGTCATAGATGTATTCATAGATCCAGTCAAAGATGTATTTTAGTCATTTCTGGTTTAAATTGAGATCCCTTCCCTTTATAACTGACTTATCCTCCGTTGTCGGTAACCCAGAATTAGTAAAGTTGGACTACATTTATTTCGGAAGCATTATGGCTGCAGACCAGTGCTTTCAAGGCTGAGTCGACCCAGGGGAATCACGGCACCAGGTTCAGACGATCAGCATCGGAGCCACGGTTCGATTCTCGCTATGCGTCAACTATTGCAAAAAGACAAAGACAAAGATCCCCCGGAAAGCCTTAACAAGGCTGTCGGGGCAAGTGCTGTGAGCGAGCACCTATGAAGGCGGGAACGGCACACGAGGAAGTGGGTGGCCAGCCACCACACACACACAGACACACACAGACACACACACACGCCACACACACACAGACACACACACCACACACACACACACACCGCACACACACACACCACACAGACACACACCACACAGACACACACAAAAAGACCCCCGTATAGCCTTGACAGACTGTACGGGAAAGTGCTGTTAGCGAGCACCTATAAAGGCCGGAACGGCACACGAGGGGGTGGGTGGCCAGCACCACGCCCGACCGCCTTTGTCTCCCCAGTGGCGATGTTTACACACCGCACCAGGTACTCATTTGAGGCTGAGTCGACCTAGGGAGGCCCAGGACCGGTTCAAGTAATCGTCACAGTGTTGGCCGTGAGAGGGAATCGAACCCGGGTCGCCGGGTTCGTAGCGCAGCACGCTAACCGCTACACCAGCCCCCCCGTCACCCACCACGCAACAACAACAACCTCCATTGCCACTAAGTGCGGTGACGTCACCACGACGCTTGTGCCAGGCTAGGTGCACATTGAGGCCACGTGAAGTGTCGAACGCCCGCGGCAGGAGGTCACGGGCAGACCCAGCAGGTGCCACGGGTCGACTGACTGAGACGACTGGCTGATGCACCACCTGTGCCCCTACCGTGCCAACTTGCTGCGCTTTAGCCACCCGCCGCTCCGCTCAACAACACCTTTGCGTGAGTGCCAGGCTAAGTCACTCTGAGTCCGTACGTAATGCGAACGGGTTAAATGACTCAGCATGCACCACCTGCGCTCCACGCTGTGCCAATCCAGCCGACGCACAGGCACCGAGAGGCAGATCCTCGTCAACACCCCACCCACCCACCCACCCCCGCATTGCCTCGAGCCTGCCGGGGGGCAAGTGCTGTGAGCTGTGAGTGGCAGCACCGCGTGGAGGCCCGCTGGGGCACGAGCGAGGGGGTGGGTGGGTGGCCAGCGACACGCCCGGCCGCCTTGTCCGGATTGCTTGGAGGCTCACATTATCATCATTCTCCTCTCAGTCATCCTCCTCCTCCTCTCCCCTCCCCTTTTCCTCCCCNCCTCCCTCCCCTCCCCCCTCCGCCCCCTCCTCCTCATCCTCCCCTCCTCCCCCTCCTCCTCCTCCCCCTCCTCCTCCCCTCCCCCCCCTCCTCCCCCTCCTCCTCCTCCTCCCCCTCCTCCCCCTCCTCCCCTCCCCCATCTGACGTGCGTGTAGTGACGCGTGTACAGAAGGTCGTGGTTTCGATCCGACCGTGACGCCTGCTGCTGTATATTTGGAGTTTGCGTGTCTCTCTCTCTCATCATCATCACGGTGGCTAGGAGATGTTAACTACCTCGCCTGGCACACAGGAGGTCGTGGGTTCGATCCCGACCCTGACGCCTGCTGCTGTATATTTGGCGTGTCTCTCTTTCTCCCGTGGTCGCGTGGATTTTTCTCCGGCTCCTCCGGCCTTTCCCCTCCACATTAAGAATGGACGTGGCGCGTTTTAGAGTTATTTGGTTGCTGCAATCAATGTCCAGGCGACGAATATGAGCTCTCATTTTGATCGCCAGCAGGTCGCTTCTAAACAAGAGCTACGTGGCACGTGGGTCTCTACCTGGTAAAATAAAAATAGTAGATAGAGTTGACTCCAAGCTTTCGTGACTGCGGGAATTCATATTCGTGGGTCTTTCGGTAAAATAATAGGTTTTCCACTTTTTTTGGCAACAAAACTGAAATCTTTTGAGGAATCATGTCTGCATTGACCACAAAACTTGTGGTCAGAATGATAAAAAAAACCGCTGATAATCTATGCATTGTTCTTGAAACTGATTGCTCCACACCAGAGACAGCTTTCTTTGAGCCTCGTCTCAAACGGTGTTAGACCAGAGGACGCCGAAAGGCGAACAGCACAAAGACAATGCACTATCAGAGTAATGAGAGCTCGGGGTGAGCATCTACATCATGGGACCTCCTTTGCCAGTTCCAATATGATAATAGAATTTCCCCTTTTTTCTGGCAACAAAACTGAAACCTTTTTCGAGGAATCGTGTGTGCATTGACCACAATACTTGCGGTCAGAATGCAAACAAAAACATACTCTGATAATAAATGCATTGTCCTTGAAACTGATTGCTCCACACCAGAGACATCTTTCTTTTGAGCCTCGTCTCAAACGATGTTAGACCAGAGGACGCCGAAAGGCGAACAGCACAAAGACAACGCACTATCAGAGTAATGAGAGCTCGGGGTGAGCATCTACATCATGGGACCTCCTTTGCCAGTACCAAATTATGAGAATAAAATTTCACCTTTTTCTGGCAACAAAACTGAAACCTTTTTGCGAGGAATCATATTTGCATTGACGACAATACTTGTGATCAGAATGCAAACAAAAAACACACTCTGACAATATATGCATTTATTTGACCCTATCTACGTGACTTTACCGAAATACCCAAGAATGGTCGTTAGTGTATTTGGAGGAGTTTGTATGTTCTGCCCGTGGTAGGGCAGAACATTTAGAATCTACATCACGTTCGGAGTTATTAGGCTGCTGCGATGATGCTGATGATGATAGCAGCCACTTTGTGGAGCTCTCATTTGTGATGGGAAAGTCGCTTCTGAAAACAAGATGAGTTGTGCAAGCCAGAGGTCGCAATCGGGTACCCGATACCCGTACCCTACCCGACACCCAGCTACCCGTACCCGGCCGGGTAGGGTAGCCGGGTATCGGGTAGGGTACGGGTACGGGTACCCGATTGCGACCCTGGTGCGGCCGGGTACGGGTACGGGTAAGGAATCAAAACCCGTTTGCGACCTCTGGTACAAGCTCAGCGGGCCCTTTGGTGGCATTTCTTCTTTCAACAATGGATGCTACACGGGGACCGTCGCCTCTGCGTTTGTATTAGCGAGCTTCTGGCAGAGTTGTGTGTGTGTAGAAGGCTGCAGAGTCAGCAGCTGCTGGGGGAAGAGTCTCTTTGACGTTCCAGCCGCTAATTTGATGATCGCGCGTGCTCCAGCATGGTTCTCGTTTTAATGAAAAGGCGACAAGTCTAAAACGAAAACTATTGAGCTCAATTTTGACTTAAAACTTTCGTGCCAGCAGGAATTCATATTATTTGTTCTTTCGGTAAAACAGGTAGAAAATAATAATAATAATAAAGTGACTTATAATGAAAATTAAATAAAATATTTTAGAAAGAAAGAAAGAATACCGATATACCATTGGAACCTCATTTGCCAGTAAAAAATATGATAATTGTTTTTTTACCCCTCTATCTGGCAACAAAACTGACACCTTTTTTACAAGGAGTCATGTTTGCATAGACCACAATACCTGCAGTCATAATGCAAACAAAAAACATAACTCTGATAATGTATGCACTGTCTTTGAAGTTGATTGGTCCACACCCGAGACAGCTTTCCTTAGAGCCAACCCAAATAAGATTAGGCTCTAAGTAAAGCTGTCTCGGGTGTGGACCAATCAACTTTAAAGACAATGCATACATATCAGAGTTATGTTTTTTGTTTGTATTATGACTACAGATATTGTGGTCTATGTGTAATGTAGGAATTTGGGCGGGAGACGACTTGACGGGTAGCACACTTTTATTAACACCAACTTACTAACACGTGTGACTAACTGCAGCCTCTGCTACGCGGTTCCCCCGGCTACACACACACGGGCTCTCCCGCCCCGTAGCTTCTAGGGAACCCACCCCAACTGGGGTCTGGGTCTCGACCACTGGGTCCCACAGTCTCGCCCTCACAAGGACGTCAGGCCGCGGGTCCCACTATCTCGCCTCTGAGCCGCACAGGGTCCCGGCCCTTACAAGGACAGCGGGACTAGGGGTCTCAGGGCCCTACCTCTTCAACTCCGTCTTCGATCTTCACTGGTTACCAACTCCCCGAGCGCCCCGCGCATCGCCCTTTATAGTCCTCCGCTCCCGGGGAGACGGAGCCCATGCGGACCGCGATGAGAGCACCCCCCCCAGTTGACCAATCACCACGCGCTGCCACACGATCCATCACTGTCAGCGCGCGTCACCACTATACCACGCGATGTAGCCACACCCGACGCGCTCACACACGCCCCCCCTTGTCAGCGCGCACCGCCACTACATCTGCAAACATGACTCCTTGTAAAAAAAGGTGTCAGTTTGTTGCCAGATAGAAGGGTAAAAAAACAATTATAATACCGAAATAACCAAAGAATATTATTAAGCTAGTTTAACACTTAGGCTTTCGCGACCAATATCATCCATAATAGGTTTTGGGGTTAGATCGCGTAAATATAAATGTGTCGTGAAACCCGCCACCACCCGACACAGCCAACTAGTAAGGGTTGTCACGTAAACAGAACGTGCCAATTCGTCACTGCAAATGAACGGTTACAATGATGCACACATCAACAGGGCATTGAATGCCGAAACCGAATCAAACAACAAGAGCATTGAAACTGCCCAAGCAATTAAAACGATCAAAATACGGTACATTGCGGGAGTAACTGATAAACTAGCCAGATGTTTGGAAATAGAAAACGTCCGAGTCAGATTTGGCACGATACATCAAATGCAGAAATTAATATCTGGTACAAACGATGATCAGCACGAGACTAAAAGAACACCAGATAAATATTAGACATTCCTGCGGAGGAGCTGGTAGGAACGTTGGGTTGCTCGGTCAATGGCCTGCAGGGTCAACGGCGGCGTGGTGTATTCCGCAAATATGCCCGACTGTGAGGGCGGGCACAAGCCGGCGTGAGTAGGTTAAACGTTGAGTTTTATAAGGGCACCACGGGGTGACCAGCCCCTCCCCACCCAGCCCCACCCCTCCACCCCCCACCCAGCCCCACCCCACCCAGCCCCTCCCCACCCTCCCCACCCAGCCCCTCCCCACCATCCCCACCCAGCCCCCCACCCTCCCCTCCCCACCCAGCCCCTCTCTCCCCACCCAGCCCCTCCCTGCACGACGGACACAATAATCCCCTGTGGGCTGGTGTAACCAGGAGGTTCCTACCAGTATTAAATATTCCCAAATGCAACTGTCACCAGTAGCGGCACACGCGTGCCAACAAGGAGACCCAATTGATTTTGACACATTGAAGTTCCGTGCCAAACTAGCTACTACTGGCCAAGACTAATTAGAGAATATATCGAAATTTAAAGATTAAAAAAATCATTTTACCGTTCGGATAGCTACCGACTTACCATAATTCAATCGGGATTAGCGTTGGTACGGCTATTTTAATAGACACAATGGACAGGAAGGACACGATCAAAGGGCTCGCATAATGCGCATGCATCATGTGCGTTGACTTATTAATCCCAATCGCCCCTCTTTACGCAAGAGCGCAGAAGCGTGGCCACAGCATCTACGTCTCTATATAAGGAACGAAACAGGAGGACTTGTCCACAAATCTGGCTGTCGCCTGATGAAGCTGGTTGTAATTACTGGTGAAACGTCGTACACTCAGATTGTAAATGTTGTGGCTTGGCTCTCCAACACACCGGTGTGCTGTACTAGTATGCTACACTATATACTACACTACTATACACTACGCTATAACTACACTATACACAACACTATACAATATACTACTATACATACACGATACACTACACTATACAATATACTACACTATACACTACATTACTATACACTATACACTACACTATACACTACACTATACACTACACTATACAATATACTACTATACACTACACGATACACTACACTATACAATATACTACTATACACTACACTATACTACACTATACACTACTATACACAATACACTACATTATACACTAGTGCTGTCGAACCGAGCAAACGTCCCTCTCTAAAACCATCGGCGGCTAGACCTCCCAGACTCTACGGTCTTCCCAAAATCCATAAGGAAGGCACCCCGCTACGACCCATCGTGTCGACGATAAACTCTCCTACGTACAAACTAGCCCGTTTTCTATCAGATACTCTGCTCCCCTTCACAGGCAAGACCTCTTCGGCAGTTCTCAACTCAACCAATTAGTCTCTATGGTTAAGGACATGGTACTATCTCCTGATGACATCCTCGTCAGCTTTGATGTAGTATCTTTGTTCACCAAAGTCCCAGTACGGACACCCTAATAATAATTGAGGACTTAGTCCAACATGGATTGAATTCTGATGTACCTGCGCTGGTGAGGCATTGCCTCACCAACACCTATTTTACCTGGAATGGCACCTTCTACAAACAGAATGAGGGTACCCTATGGGCTCCCCTTATCACCAGTTATAGCCAACATGTTCATGGAAAAGTTTGAATCAGACGCCATCCAGACATCCACCCTACGTCCTTCCTTGTGGAAGAGGTATGTGGACGACACTTTCGTCATCTGGCCACATGGCCTCCCAGCATTGAACCACTTCTTGGACCACATCAATTCTAGACACCCATCCATCAGATTCACCATGGAAGTGGAGAAAGACGGTAAACTACCATTCTTGGATATTCTGTTTGAGAGGAGGCCTGACGGATCCTTGGGACATTCTATCTACAGGAAAGCCACCCACACAGATTCCTACTTGAAACCGGATTCCCACCACCACCCATCTGAAAAGAATTCTCTCATCAAAACGCTATACCACAGAGCCCATGGCATTTCTGACCAACACCACCTGGCCGGTGAATTAAGACATGTACATCGGGCCCTCAGGATGAACGGATACTCTGACCGCACAATCCGCCAAGCTGTCTCTCCCACCATACAGAAACAGCCACATGAAACTCCGACCAAAACTATCACGTTGCCATACATAGCAGGCGTGACCAAAAAGATCTCCAAAATTCTAAACAAACACAAGATCCAAGTCCGATTCAGTACAGTGCATAAAATCCGTGATTTGATTCCATCTGTGAAGGATGTCGTTCCTGACTTACAGTATCCTGGAGTCTACAAATTGAGTTGCATTTGTGGTGATTGCTACATTGGAGAAACGAAACGTCATGTTGCTGATCGTGTCCGCGAGCACAAGTCAGATCTGAAACACGGCAGAACTGATTCTTCGGCCGTTGCCGATCATTGCTACAACTCGGTGGGCTCTCATGAAATTGTATTTTCCGAGACCAAGGTCCTCTGCAAACCTCCTGGCTACCATCAAAGGTTTGTACACGAAGCCATACAAATATACAAACACAGACATAATTTCAACCGTGATGACGGTTACAAACTGAGTAATCATTGGAAAGATGTGATTAACCATGCAAAAAAGATTTAACTACACTTATTTGCCAATCTTATTTGACAGACAACCATCACAGTTTTACCATGCCTAGTGGTGGTCTCCCTGTTACAGGTTGAGTCACAAACCGCACCTCTGCATAACAAAGGCTCAGCCTTTGTTATGCAGTCTATTCTTAGTCTTAAGCCTCACCTTACCATATTAATAAAAGATGCGGCCCTTGCCCCACCCCATCTCCAACCATTATATAAAGGAGTAGCTCCTAAATCTCTCATTTACTTGATACAGCCGTCGTGGCTGTGACGGTACCACCTGAAGACGGAAGCTTGTGTTGCCTCCGAAACGTCGTGATTTTTATTTTTTTTCATTTATTTTACTTTTTAATGTTTTACCTACGTGACTTTACCGAAAAAACCTAAGAATATGAATATAATAGTAACTACACTATACACTACAAACACCACACTATACATACTATAACCACTACACTATCACTCACTATACACTAGACTATACACTAATAACTCTATACACTAATACACNACACTATACCTAATACACTACACTATAACTACACTATACACTACTATACACTACTACACTACACTACTATACACTACACTATACACTACTATACACTACTATACACTACACTATACACTACACTACTATACACAACATACACTACACTATACACTACTATACACTACACTATAACTACATCACTACACTACACACTACACTATACACTACTATACACTACTATNCCTACACTATACTAATACACTACACTATACACTACTATACAACACTATACGCTACTATACACTACANTATACACTACACATACATACTATACCNTACCTATACACACTCTATACACTACAAACTATACACTACTATACACTACTATACACTACTATACACTACACTATACACTACTATANACTACACTATACTACTACACTACACACTACACTACACTATACACTAACACTACTATACTACTACACTACACTATACACTACACTACTACTATACACTACACCATACACTACACTATACACTAGTGCTGTACTAGTGACGAATTGGCCACGTTCTGTTTACGTGACAACCCTTACTAGTTGGCTGTGTCGGGTGGTGGCGAGTTTAACGACACATTTTTTTTTTAATATCTATGCGATTTAACCCTAAACAAAACCCCGAATCTCTATTATGGAACTATTAAGCGATGAACTATTTATCTGTATTTACTAGGTAAGGCTACACTGAGGTATGTAGCTGTGTTTTCTTTTAAAGAAGCCACCCTGTCAATCAGAAATGATAGCTTTGAACTCGTAGTGACGTTGATTCGATATGTGGAGGGGGGGAAACCCTGGAAGACCCAGATACAAATTCCACGCGAACACGTGCAGAGAGAGAGAGACGCAGACTACAAATATGCAGCAGCAGGCGTCAGGGTCGGGATGGAACCCACGACCTCCTGTATACTAGGCGAGGTAGTTAACATCTCCTAGCCACCGTGATGATGAGGATGAGAGAGAGACACGCAAACTCCAAATATACAGCAGCAGGCTTCAGTCTCGGGATAGAACCCACGGCCTCCTGTACACCAGACGAGGTAGTTAACATCTCCTAGCCACCGTGGTGATGATGAGAGAGAGAGACACGCAAACTCCAAATATACAGCAGCAGGCGTCAGGGTCGGGATCGAACCCACGACATCCTGTGTACCAGGCGAGGTAGTTAACATCTCCTAGCTACCGTGATGATGATGATGAGAGAGAGAGACACGCAGACTCCAAATATGCAGCAGCAGGCGTCAGGGTCGGGATCGAACCCACGGCCTCCTGTATACCAGGCGAGGTAGTTAACATCTCCTAGCCACCGTGATGATGATGATGATGAGAGAGAAACACGCAAATTCCAAATATACAGCAGCAGGCGTCAGGATCGGGATCGAACCCACGGCCTCCTGTATACCAGGCGAGGTAGTTAACATCTCCTAGCCACCGCGACCCAACGCTGTATCATTCCACATCTCGTTCGGTAAATCTTGTAAACGTTCAACGCTTCAACCCCCACCCCTCTCTCTCTCTCGTCGTTTGCGCAAACGTAACAGCCGCTCCGCTTATTATTTTTCCGCTGTTCCTTCCATCACACGTCTTTCCCCCCCCTTTCTCCCCAGCCCCAGCCGTATTTTACCATACGATTTGCACGCGATTAGCGTTTCATTTGCATTAATTGCCCCGCGATTGATTCCCAGTCCGCACGGTGTGAGCGCTGGGAGGGCCACGTGTTCGATCCGGCCCCTCTCGCTCACCCTCTCGCTCACCCTCTCGCTCACCCTCTCGCTCACCCTCTCGCTCACCCTCTCGCTCACCCTCTCGCTCACCCTCTCGGTCACTCTCTCGCTCACTCTCTCGCTCACTCTCTCGCTCACTCTCTCGCTCACTCTCTCGCTCTCTCGCTCACTCTCTCGGTCACTCTCTCGCTCACTCTCTCGCTAACTCTCTCGCTCTCTCGCTCACTCTCTCGCTCACTCTCTCGCTCACTCTCTCGCTAACTCTCTCGCTCACTCTCTCGCTCACCCTCTCGCTCACTCTCTCGCTCACCCTCTCGCTCACTCTCTCGTTCTCTCGCTCACTCTCTCGGTCACTCTCTCGCTCACTCTCTCGGTCACTCTCTCGCTCACTCTCTCGGTCACTCTCTCGCTCTCTCGGTCACTCTCTCGCTCACTCTCTCGCTCACTCTCTCGGTCACTCTCTCGCTCACTCTCTCGTCACTCTCTCGCTCACTCTCTCACTCACTCTCTCGCTCACTCTCTCGGTCACTCTCGCTCACTCTCTCGCTCTCTCTCGTTCTGCACGCAGCCCTTCTCGCAGTCCAACGGCCTCCGACGGGTAGCTCATATCAGCACGCAGATCTCCCCGTCATCTGCCACCGAGCACACGGCCTCCTCCTCCATCGCCCACCGCTCCTTGAAGGCCGGCACGGCGTGGGTCAGCCGCGCCACACGGTGGAACTCCGGCCCACACACCCTGGGGGCTCCGACCAGAGCGCGGAAGATGCCCAGGCTGCTGGCCGGACGTTTCCCCTCCAAGGCCACCTTCCTCGCCCTGTGCATGGCGAGCTTGGCACTCTCTCTCACACTCTCTCACCATCTCCCTCTCAAACTCTCTCACTCTCTCTCTCTCCATCTCACTCTCACGCTCTCTTTTTTTTCTTTTTTAACGATCAGAGGAAACAAGAAGATGCTCGGTGTAGTCGGCACTTTGCTTCGTTCATCATTCCATGTTTGTTTGTTGTAGTACAGAGTTAGACTGATGCCTTAATCTAAGTTGTCTTGTGGTTGTTGTTTGACTTGCATCCCACTGGGATTTTTGCACACAGCGTTGGTGTATGCTGCTTTTTCTGCAATATTTTGCTGTCTTTTCTTGGATTTTCACATATTCACTTTAAGATGTTTTTTTGTTCATGTTTTAGTTTTTTTGTTTGTTGCGGTTGCACCCGATTCAAGAGCCGAATGGCTCACAGGGCTATACCTAATAAATGAACTTGAAATAAATGAACTTGATTTCGTTTTTTTGAATGCTTTGCTTTATGTAAACTCCCCCCCCCATTTTTTAATGAAATATTTCACAAAATATGTCACGCTCTGCTCTCTCTACCCCCCCTATCTACCCCCTCTCTCTCTACCCCCTCTCTCTACCCTCTCTCTACCCCCCTCTCTCTACCCTCTCTCTCTACCCCCCCCTCTCTCTCTACCCCCTCTCTACCCCCCTCTCTCTCTACCCCTCTCTCTCTCTACCCCTCTCTCTACCCCCTCTCTCTCTACCCCCCTCTCTCTCTACCCCTCTCTCTACCCCCTCTCTCTCTNCCCCCCTCTCTCTCTACCCCCTCTCTCTACCCCCTCTCTCTCTACCCTCTCTCTCTACCCCCCCTCTCTCTCTACGCCCCCCCCTCTCTCTACCTCTCTCCCTACTCCATGTCTATGTCCCCCCTATGTTGAACTCTCTCTCTCTCTCCCTGCATCTCCCCTCGCTCTCCATCTCAATCTCTCACGCCTCTCCCCGCAGGCTGTCCGGGGCTCGAGGAATGATCGGCTTATCAAAGTGTCACGACCACCGCTTCCGCCTGTTACAAGTTACTTTCATTAACGCGAGGTGGCCGACGCCGTCCCTGCCGTGGTCTCGGTACGAGGTTTTTTTTGGGGGGGGGGGGTGTTGAAAATGGGCTGTCGGAGCGAAACGTCGAATCAGCATCGGCATCATCAGCAGAAGGGGGAGCGGTGGCGCAGCGGTTAGGGCGCTGCGCTTCGAAACCGGCAACCTCGTGGTGGGGGTGGGGGGGGGGGGTCCGATTCGCGCTCACGACCACCGGTCACGATTATCAGAAGCGGTGCCGGGGCCTCTCCCCTAGGTCGACTCAGCCTCAAATGAGACGGTGGCGAGGCTGAGAGCTGACTGGGGTGGTGGTGGTGGGTGACGCTCGCGTTGTTCGGCAACAATGACGTGGTGTGTTCTCTCTCTCCCTCCTGTTCTACAGAGTGAGATGGAGTGAGTGTGTGGGTGCGTGGGTGAGTCTTTGAGTGTGTGAGTAGAGTTTGTATGGTCTCTCTCTCCTGTTCTACAGAGTGAGACTGAGTGAGTGTGTGGGTGTGTGGGTGAGTCTTTGAGTGTGTGAGTAGAGTTTGTATGATCTCTCTCCTGTTCTACAGAGGGAGATGAGTGAGTGAGTGTGTGGGTGAGTCTTTGAGTGCATGAGTAGAGTTTGTATGATCTCTCTCTCTCCTGTACTACAGAGTGAGATTGAGTGAGTGTGTGGGTGTGTTGGTGAGTCTTTGAGTGTGTGAGTATAGTTTGTATGATCTCTCTCCTGTTCTACAGAGTGAGACTGAGTGAGTGTGTGGGTGTGTGGGTGAGTCTTTGAGTGCGTGAGTAGAGTTTTATGATCTCTCTCTCCTGTCCTACAGAGTGAGTGTGTGGGTGTGTGAGTGTGTGGGTGAGTCTTTGAGTGTGTGAGTAGAGTTTGAATGATCTCTCTCCTGTTCTACAGAGTGAGACTGAGTGAGTGTGTGGGTGTGTGGGTGAGTCTTTGAGTGTGTGAGTAGAGTTTGAATGATCTCTCTCCTGTTCTACAGATTGAGATGGAGTGAGTGGGTGGGTGTGTGGGTGAGTCTTTGAGTGTGTGAGTAGAGTTTGAATGCTCTCTCAATGTTCTACAGAGTGAGACTGAGTGTGTGTGTGGGTGTGTGGGTGAGTATTTGAGTGCGTGAGTAGAGTTTGTATGATCTCTCTCTCCTGTCCTACAGAGTGAGAATGTGTGTGTGTGTGTGGGTGAGTCTTTGAGTGTGTGAGTAGAGTTTGTATGATTTCTCTCCTGTTCAACAGAGTGAGATTGAGTGGGTGTGTGGGTGAGTCTTTGAGTGTGTGAGTAGAGTTTGTATGATCTCTCTCCTGTTTTAGAGTGAGATTGCGTGAGTGTGTGGGTGTGTGGGTGAGTCTTTGAGTCTGTGAGTAGAGTTTGTATGATCTCTCTCTCTGTTCTACAGAATCAGATTGAGTGTGTGTGTGTGTGGGTGAGTCTTTGAGTGCGTGAGTAGAGTTTGTATGATCTCTCTCCTGTCCTACAGAGTGAGTGTGTGGGTGTGTGGGTGAGTCTTTGAGTGCGTGAGTAGAGTTTGTATGATCTCTCTCCTGTTCTACAGAGTGAGACTGAGTGAGTGTGTGGGTGTGTGGGTGAGTCTTTGAGTGTGTGAGTAGAGTTTGTATGATCTCTCTCTCCTGTTCTACAGAATGAGATTGAGTGTGTGTGTGTGGGTGAGTCTTTGAGTGTGTGGTGAGTTTTATGATCTCTCTCCTGTTCTACAGAGTGAGATTGAGTGGTGTGTGGGTGAGTCTTTGAGTGCGTGAGTAGAGTTTGTATGATCTCTCTCCTGTCCTACAGAGTGAGAATGAGTGAGTGTGTGGGTGAGTCTTTGAGTGCGTGAGTATAGTTTGTATGATCTCTCTCCTGTTCTACATAATGAGATTGGGTGAGTGTGTGGGTGAGTCTTTGAGTGCATGAGTATAGTTTGTATGATCTCTCTCCTGCTCTACAGAGTGAGATTGAGTGAGTGTGTGTGTGGTGAGTCTTTGAGTGTGTGAGTAGAGTTTGTATGATCTCTCTCCTGCTCTACAGAGTGAGTGGGTGAGTGTGTGGGTGAGTCTTTGAGTGCGTGAGTAGAGTTTGTATGATCTCTCTCCTGTTCTACAGAGTGAGAGTGTGTTGGGTAAATCTTTGAGTGCGTGAGTAGAGTTTGTATGATCTCTCTCTTGTCTACAGAGTGAGATTGTGAGTGTGTTGTGAGTTAGTGCGTGAGTGAGTTTGAATGTCTCTCTCAATGTTGTGAGATCGAGTGTGTGGGTGTGTGGGTGAGTAGAGTCTGGTGTTCTGTTCTCTCTGTCCGTCTTCAGAGTGATATTATGTGGGTGGGTGGGTGTGTGGGTGGTCTTTGAGTGTGTGGGTAGCGTTTGTGCTCTCTGTCCTGTTCTGCACAAGGGTGAGTTAGGTGGTCTGGTGTGTGAGTAGACAAAGGCGGTTTGTGTGTTCTCTCCTCTCCCCCGTGTTCTACAGAGGAGATTGAGAGAGTTGTGTGTGTGAGTTAGTGTGTGTGTGAGTTAGTGTGTGTGTGAGTTAGTGTGTGAGTTAGTGTGTGTGTGAGTGTGTGAGTGAGTGTGTGAGTGTGTAAGGGAGTGTGTTCGAAACCAACACACTCATACTCACTGCGGAGGAGAGGCTGCCACTCCTCTGTGGGGAGCTGAACCAGTACCGCCTGGATCTCTGTGGTATTCAGGAGGTCCGGTGGACCGGCTCTGGCTCCTGCCACCATGAGGGGTGGACAGTCCTCTACTCGGGGCAGGAGACCACCAAACAACAGGAGTGGCTCTTCTCTGAACAAAAGAATGAAGGGGGCGTGGGAGCGTGGTGTTGAGGTGTGGGAAGCTGTAAGCCCAGGCTACTTTGGCCTCGCCTTCCCATCAACCAGAGGCGAGGAGTGGTGGTCGTGGTTACTTATGCCCCACCGAAGACGAACATCCGTGGAGGGATGCAGGCAAGGCCAATGAGTCAGATGCTTTCTATGACCTCCTGTCACAGGCGTTGGCTAAAGTGGCCACTCGGGATAGAGTCATCTTGTTGGGTGACTTCAATGCCCGAGTTGGTCATGATGCTAGCACCTGGTCTGGAGTGATTGGAAGACATGGGCCAGATCAGCTCAATAACAACAGTAGGAGGCTGCTAGATTTTTGTGCAGCCCATGGGCTTGTAATTACCAACACGCTGTTCTGCATCCACACAATGCCATCTGTTGAGAAAGTACTGAAGGTGATCCAGAGCTTGAGACCAGGGAAGGCACCGGGCAGAGATGGTCTCCGAAGCGAAATGCTGAGGGAGGGTGGCGTTTGTGCACATACTGCCCTACATGACATCATAACAACCGTCTGGACCTCTGGACGGGTTCCGCAGGATTGGAAGGATGCCCTGGTGGTCCCCCTCTTTAAGAAGGGGCACAGTTTGGGCATCTCATTCTCAGTGTGCCGGAAAGGTCCTGCAAGGATTATTCAACATCGCCTTGCAGGCACGCTGAGGAAAGGCTTGCGGAGCCTCAATATGGTTTCAGCAAAGGGCGGTCCTGCACAGATGCCATATTTTGTCGTCTGCTACAGCAGAGGTGTAGGGAATTCCAACAAGACGTACATCTCTGCTTTATTGACCTGGTCAAGGCCTATGATACATCAGTAGGCCTGGCTCTGGTTGTTCTTGTGCTTTGGAGTCCCTGACCCTGCTCACAATCATTAAGGACCTTCATGATGTGAGCGGGCCCCGGTAAAACTACGTGGCCGGGATTCGGAGCCATTCCCTGTACTCTTTGGAGTGCGACAGGGATGTCCTCTGATTTCACATTATTAAACATATAGTTGACCACGTAGATCGTGAAGCCTTCAATAGCTGTCTGGAGGAATTTCCATACAATGGAGGCTGATCGATGCCCGGGTGTGGTCAAGGGATGGCTCCCTATTGCTCAACCATGTTACGTATGCTTGATGATCTGGTAATTGCTGCTCACTCAGAGGAGGAGTTGGAGGCGCTGCTGCTAAACCTAGAACTTGCCACTAAAGGTGGGACTTACCATCAGCCCCACAAAACTAAGCACTGCCTGGGTATTTTGTACCATCGGACACTCACCCCCACAACTCCAAATTGGTGATGGGCAGTTGTGGAGAGAGTGAGAGTTTCCCATACCTGGGCAGTGTGCTCATGACCGGTTTGACATTCAGAGGTTTCACTCCGAATCAGTCGAGCGGCATTATGTTTTCATCGGTTGCGTAACGCTGTGTGGAAGCTACCTTGTCTGTCGCTCTGCACGAAGCTTAAGGTATTCTCGCCACAGTCATTCCCTCCCTTTCTATGCTTGGAAACGTGGAACCCCCTAATCAACATTTTCGCTGGTTTGAAACATTTAGGCAGGCCTGCCTACGATCTATCCTGGGTTTAACCAGGCTGGATTGTGTGAGGAGCTCACATATACTTTAAAGATCTGGACAACGCCCCATCGGTGAGCTCTTCTTGCAGGCAAGGCTGCGTTGGCTGGGTCATGTAGCCCACATGCCCAGCCACTGCATGCCTAACCAGCTTTTGTTCGGCCGGATCGAGGGGGTTAAACGGGCGTGGCACGGGCTAGAGAAGAGATGGAGTGATGTGGTACAGGAGGGCGTGGAGCTGAGTGGACTTGCCAATGACTGGTACCAGCGGTGTCAAGATCGGCCTCTGTGGAGGAGGCTCGTGAAGGACGCTACTGGGCAGTTGGAGGCAGTCGCCCTCCAACAACAACGGAGGGCGGAGGAGCGACCCTCACATCAACGAGCTTACTAATTGGTCGTGTCGTGGTGGTGGCGGGTTTAGAGACACAACACTTATATTTACACGATCTAATCCACCCCTCCCCCCCAAAAAAAATAAAACATCAACAAACCTCAACAGTTGATTCATGGCGAAAAGGCCTCCGACCACGTGTTTAAACGGACGTCGAGAATGTATTTATTTTGTAATGTATTTGACGATACGCGCAAGAGGAAGGGCTTGGGGCGGGGGGCGTGTGAGATTGATTAACTTCGATACTTTCGGTCGTGGAAATCGATGAGCGGAGTCCGCTCCGAACGCGCGCGGTCACTTTGGCAGAGAGCGATCATCGTCCGCTTAAACGACGTTCCGGCGTTGATGGATCAGCCGCCCGTTAGCAAACGACGGCGAGCGTGGGCCACAGCGCTGCCATACATTTACCGCATCGAGTGGATAGGGTTAGAAGAACCACTGTAATGATGATAAACTGAACCGTTTCGTTTTTTATTTTTCAACCAGCAAAGGCCTTCAATGAGCTGTTATAGCTTCTATTTTTTTTCTTTCACGAAGTGACCTCCTGATGGGTCAACCGAGGTGATGGTCATCATCATCATCACGTGGTAAATTTATCGCAGCAGCCAAATTATATGAACGTCTGTTGCTATTCTCAACGTGGAGGGTCAAACCCAGAGGATGCGGTGGCAAATGCACGCGACCACAGGGAGAACATTCAAACCCCTCCAGATATACTATTTACTATATCTTTGGTTTTTCGGTAAAGTCACGTAGGTGTAAAATAAAATAGATCACGACGTTTCGGAGCAACACAAGCTCCGTCTCAGGTGGGAAAGCATGGTCTGCTGCTGAGCAGACTGTTTTTTAAAGGTTTGAAATGGGTGTAGCCCAAGGGTCATGAAGAAGTGGCCGGGGCTGGTGATGTCAATGTGAGGGATTAGAATGATGTTAATGTGAGAGATTAGCATGATGTTAATGTGAGAAATTAGAAGGCACGTGAGTGGCTATGTTAATGTGAGAGATTAGCATGATGTTAATGTGAGAGATTAGAGGGCACGGAAGTGGCTATGTTAATGTGAGAGATTAGCATGATGTTAACGTGAGAAATCAGATGGCACACAAGTGGCTATGTTAATGTGAGAGATCAGCATGATGTTAATGTGAGAAATCAGATGGCACGCAAGTGGCTATGTTAATGTGAGGGATTAGCATGATGTTAATGTGAGACATTAGAAGGCACGGAAGTGGCTATGTTAATGTGAGAGATTAGCATGATGTTAATGTGAGAAATTAGAGGCACGGAAGAGGCTATGTTAATGTGAGGGATTAGCATGATGTTAATGTGAGAAATTAGAGGGCACGGAAGTGGCTATGTTAATGTGAGAGATTAGCATGATGTTAATGTGAGAGATTAGAAGGCATGGAAGTGGCTATGTTAATGTGAGAGATTAGCATGATGTTAATGTGAGAAATCAGATGGCACGGAGTGGCTATGTTAATGTGAGATTAGCATGATGTTAATGTGAGAGATTAGAGGCACGGAGGTGGCTATGTTAATGTGAGGATTAGCATGATGTTAATGTGAGAAATCAGAGGGCACGGAAGTGGCTATGTTAATGTGAGATTAGCATGATGTTAATTGAGAGATCAGAGGCACGGAGGTGGCTATGTTAATGTGAGAGATTAGCATGATGTTAATGTGAGAAATCAGAGGGCACGGAGTGGCTATGTTAATGTGAGAGATTAGCATGATGTTAATTGAGAATTAGAGGCACGGAGGTGGCTATGTTAATGTGAGAGATTAGCATGATGTTAATGTGAGAATAGAGGGCACGGAGTGGCTGTGTTAATGTGAGGATTAGCATGATGTTAATGTGAGAAATTAGAGGCACGAAGTGCTTGTTAATGTGAGAGATTAGCATGATGTTAATGTGAGAAATTAGAGGGCACGGAGTGGCTATGTTAATGTGAAAATTAGCATGATGTTAATGTGAGAAATTAGAGGGCACGCAAGTGGCTATGTTAATGTGAGAGATTAGCATGATGTTAATGTGAGAAATTAGCACGGAAGTGTATGTTAAGTGAGAGATTAGCATGATGTTAATGTGAGAGATTAGCATGATGTTAATGTGAGAAATTCTCACTCTAAAACAGGAGAGAGATCATACAAACTCTACTCACACACTCAAAGACTCACCCACACACCCACTCAATCTCACTCTGTTGAACAGGAGAGAAATCATACAAACTCTACTCACACACTCAAAGACTCACCCACACACACACACACATTCTCACTCTGTAGGACAGGAGAGAGAGATCATACAAACTCTACTCACGCACTCAAATACTCACCCACACACCCACACACACACTCAGTCTCACTCTGTAGAACATTGAGAGAGCATTCAAACTCTACTCACACACTCAAAGACTCACCCACACACCCACCCACTCACTCCATCTCAATCTGTAGAACAGGAGAGAGATCATTCAAACTCTACTCACACACTCAAAGACTCACACACACCCACACACTCACTCAGTCTCACTCTGTAGAACAGGAGAGAGATCATTCAAACTCTACTCACACACTCAAAGACTCACCCAACTCACACACACACTCACTCTGTAGACAGGAAGAGAGATCATAAAACTCTACTCACCACTCAAAGACTCACCCACACACCCACACACTCACTCTGTAGAACAGGAGAGAGATCATACAAACTATACTCACACACTCAAAGACTCACCAACACACCCACACACTCACTCAATCTCACTCTGTAGTACAGGAGAGAGAGATCATACAAACTCTACTCATGCACTCAAAGACTCACCCACACACTCACTCACTCAATCTCCCTCTGTAGAACAGGAGAGAGATCATACAAACTCTACTCACACACTCAAAGACTCACCCACACACCCACACACTCACTCAGTCTCACTCTGTAGAACAGGAGAGAGAGCATACAAACTCTACTCACACACTCAAAGACTCACCCACGCACCCACACACTCACTCCATCTCACTCTGTAGAACAGGAGGGAGAGAGAGAACACACCACGTCATTGTTGCCGAACAACGCGAGCGTCACCCACCACCACCACCACCCAGTCAGCTCTCAGCCTCGCCACCGTCTCATTTGAGGCTGAGTCGACCTAGGGGAGAGGCCCCCGGCACCGCTTCTGATAATCGTGACCGGTGGTCGTGAGCGCGAATCGGACCCCCCCCCCNACCCCCACCACGAGGTTGCCGGTTTCGAAGCGCAGCGCCCTAACCGCTGCGCCACCGCTCCCCCTTCTGCTGATGATGCCGATGCTGATTCGACGTTTCGCTCCGACAGCCCATTTTCAACACCCCCCCCCCCCAAAAAAAACCTCGTACCGAGACCACGGCAGGGACGGCGTCGGCCACCTCGCGTTAATGAAAGTAACTTGTAACAGGCGGAAGCGGTGGTCGTGACACTTTGATAAGCCGATCATTCCTCGAGCCCCGGACAGCCTGCGGGGAGAGGCGTGAGAGATTGAGATGGAGAGCGAGGGGAGATGCAGGGAGAGAGAGAGAGAGTTCAACATAGGGGGGACATAGACATGGAGTAGGGAGAGAGGTAGAGAGAGGGGGGCGTAGAGAGAGAGGGGGGTAGAGAGAGAGGGTAGAGAGAGAGGGGGTAGAGAGAGGGGGTAGAGAGAGAGGGGGGTAGAGAGAGAGGGGGTAGAGAGGAGGGGAGAGAGAGAGGGGGTAGAAGAGAGGGGGTAGAGAGAGGGGTAGAGAGAGAGAGGGGTAGAGAGAGAGGGGGGTAGAGAGGGGGTAGAGAGAGAGGGGGGGGTAGAGAGAGANGGTAGAGAGAGAGGGGGTAGAGAGAGGGTAGAGAGAGGGGGTAGAGAGAGAGGGGGTAGATAGGGGGGGTAGAGAGAGNAGAGCGTGACATATTTTGTGAAATATTTCATTAAAAAATGGGGGGGGGAGTTTACATAAAGCAAAGCATTCAAAAAAACGAAATCAAGTTCATTTATTTCAAGTTCATTTATTAGGTATAGCCCTGTGAGCCATTCGGCTCTTGAATCGGGTGCAACCGCAACAAACAAAAAAACTAAAACATGAACAAAAAAACATCTTAAAGTGAATATGTGACTGAGTCCAAACAGAATCCAAGAAAAGACAGCAAAATATTGCAGAAAAAGCAGCATACACCAACGCTGTGTGCAAAAATCCCAGTGGGATGCAAGTCAAACAACAACCACAAGACAACTTAGATTAAGGCCATCAGTCTAACTCTGTACTACAACAAACAAACATGGAATGATGAACGAAGCAAAGTGCCGACTACACCGAGCATCTTCTTGTTTCCTCTGAGTTAAAAAAGAAAAAAAGTAGAGAGCGTGAGAGTGAGATGGAGAGAGAGAGAGTGAGAGAGTTTGAGAGGGATGGTGAGAGAGTGTGAGAGAGAGTGCCGAAGCTCGCCATGCACAGGGCGAGGAAGGTGGCCTTGGAGGGGAAACGTCCGGCCAGCAGCCTATCTGCGCTCTGGTCGGAGCCAGGGTGTGTGGCCGGAGTACCGTGTGGACGCGGCTGACCCAGCCGTGCCGGCCTTCAAGGAGCGGTGGGCGATGGAGGAGGCCGTGTGCTCGGTGGCAGATGACGGGGAGATCTGCGTGCTGATATGAGCTACCGTCGGAGGCCGTTGGACTGCGAGAAGGGCTGCGTGCAGAACGAGAGAGAGCGAGAGAGTGAGCGAGAGAGTGGAGAGAGTGAGCGAGAGAGTGAGTGAGAGAGTGAGCGAGAGAGTGACCGAGAGAGTGAGCGAGAGTGACGGAGAGGTGAGCGAGAGAGTGAGCGAGAGAGTGACGAGAGAGCGAGAGAGTGAGAGAGAGTGAGCGAGAGAGTGAGAGAGAGTGAGCGAGAGAGTGAGAGAGAGTGAGCGAGAGAACGAGAGAGTGAGCGAGAGGGTGAGCGAGAGAGTGAGCGAGAGGGTGAGCGAGAGAGTGAGCGAGAGAGTTAGGCGAGAGAGTGAGCGAGAGAGTGAGCGAGAGAGTGAGCGAGAGAGCGAGAGAGTTAGCGAGAGAGTGAGCGAGAGAGTGACCGAGAGAGTGAGCGAGAGAGCGAGAGAGTGAGCGAGAGAGTGAGCGAGAGAGTGAGCGAGAGAGTGAGCGAGAGAGTGACCTGAGAGGGTGAGCGAGAGGGTGAGCGAGAGGGTGAGCGAGAGGGTGAGCGAGAGGGTGAGCGAGAGGGTGAGCGAGAGGGTGAGCGAGAGGGGG
>MU249759.1:67500-76234 GCA_018977245.1 Lethenteron camtschaticum | reverse complement strand
GTTTAACATAAAGCAAAGTTATAAAAAAATTANGAAATGATGAACGAGCAAAGTGCGACAGAGAGATCGTTAAAAAGAGAGAGAGCGTGAGAGTGAGATGGAGAGAGAGAGAGTGAGAGAGTTTGAGAGGGAGATGGTGAGAGAGTGTGAGAGAGAGTGCCAAGCTCGCCATGCACAGGGCGAGGAAGGTGGCCTTGGAGGGGAAACGTCCGGCCAGCAGCCTGGGGCATCTTCGCGCTCTGGTCGGAGCCCCAGGGTGTGTGGGCCGGAGTTCCACCGTGTGGCGCGGCTGACCCACGCCGTGCGGCCTTCAAGGAGCGGTGGGCGATGGAGGAGGCCGTGTGCTCGGTGGCAGATGACGGGAGATCTGCGTGCTGATATGAGCTACCGTCGGAGGCCGTTGGACTGCGAGAAGGGCTGCGTGCAGAACGAGAGAGAGCGAGAGAGTGAGCGAGAGAGTGACCGAGAGAGTGAGCGAGAGAGTGAGTGAGAGAGTGAGCGAGAGAGTGACCGAGAGAGTGAGCGAGAGAGTGACCGAGAGAGTGAGCGAGAGAGTGAGCGAGAGAGTGACCGAGAGAGCGAGAGAGTGACCGAGAGAGTGAGCGAGAGAGTGACCGAGAGAGTGAGCGAGAGAGCGAGAGAGTGAGCAGAGAGTGACCGAGAGAGTGAGCGAGAGAGTGACCGAGAGAGTGAGCGAAAGAGCGAGAGAGTGAGCGAGAGGGTGAGCGAAAGAGTGAGCGAGAGGGTGAGCGAGAGAGTGAGCGAGAGAGTTAGCGAGAGAGTGAGCGAGAGAGTGAGCGAGAGAGTGAGCGAGAGAGCGAGAGAGTTAGCGAGAGAGTGAGCGAGAGAGTGACCTGGGAGAGAGTGAGCGAGAGAGTTAGGCGAGAGAGTGAGGCGAGAGAGTGAGCGAGAGAGTGAGAGAGAGTGACCGAGAGAGTGAGCGAGAGAGTGACGCGAGAGAGTGAGCGAGAGAGTGAGCAGAGAGTGAGAGAGAGCGAGAGAGTGACGAGAGAGTGAGCGAGAGAGTGACGCGAGAGAGTGAGCGAGAGAGTGAGAGAGAGTGAGTGAGTGCGAGAGAGCGAGAGAGTGAGCGAGAGGGTGAGCAGAGAGTAGCGAGAGGGTGAGCGAGAGAGTGAGCGAGAGAGAGCGAGAGAGTGAGCGAGAGAGTGAGCGAGAGAGTGAGCGAGAGAGTGAGGCGAGAGAGTNAGCGAGAGAGCGAGAGAGTGAGCGAGAGAGCGGAGAGAGAGTGAGGCGAGAGAGTTAGCGAGAGAGTGAGCGAGAGAGTGAGGAGAGTNAGCGAGAGAGTGAGCGAGAGAGTGACGAGAGAGCGAGAGAGTGACCGAGAGAGTGAGCGAGAGAGTGACGCGAGAGAGGAGAGAGCGAGAGAGTGACGCGAGAGAGTGAGGCGAGAGAGCGAGAGAGTGAGCGAGAGGGTGAGCGAGAGAGTGAGCGAGAGGGGAGCGAGAGAGTGAGCGAGAGATTAGCGAGAGAGTGAGCGAGAGAGTGAGCGAGAGAGTGAGAGAGCGAGAGAGTTAGCGAGAGAGTGAGCGAGAGAGTGACCGAGAGAGTGAACGAGAGAGCGAGAGAGTGAGCGAGAGAGTGAGCGAGAGAGTGAGCGAGAGAGTGACCGAGAGAGTGAGCGAGAGAGTGACGCGAGTGAGCGAGAGAGTGAGGCGAGAGAGTGACGAGAGAGCGAGAGAGTGAGAGAGTGAGCGAGAGAGTGAGCGAGAGAGTGAGAGAGTGAGCGAGAGAGTGAGCGAGAGAGTGACCGAGAGAGTGAGCGAGAGACCGAGAGAGTGAGCGAGAGGGTGAGCGAGAGAGTGAGCGAGAGGGTGAGCGAGAGAGTGAGCGAGAGAGCGAGAGAGTGAGCGAGAGAGTGAGCGAGAGAGTGAGCGAGAGAGTGAGGCGAGAGAGTGAGCGAGAGAGCGAGTGAGCGAGAGAGCGAGAGAGAGAGCGAGCGANAGAGTTAGCGAGAGAGTGAGCGAGAGAGCGAGAGAGTTAGCGAGAGAGTGAGCGAGAGAGTGAGCGAGAGAGTGAGCGAGAGAGTGAGCGAGAGAGTNAGCGAGAGAGTGAGCGAGAGGGTGAGCGAGAGGTGAGCGAGAGGGTGAGCGAGAGGTGAGCGAGAGGTGAGCGAGAGGGTGAGCGAGAGGGTGAGCGAGAGGGTGAGCGAGAGGGTGAGCGAGAGGGTGAGCGAGAGGGTGAGCGAGAGGGTGAGCGAGAGGGTGAGCGAGAGGGGGGCATAAAGCAAAGTAAAAAAAAATTACGAAATGATGAACGAAGTAAAGTACCGACTACACGAGCATCTTCTTGTTCCACTGATCGTAAAAAAAGAGAGAGAAGGTGAGAGAGTTGGAGAGACCTTTCTCACTATTTGTGTCAAGTTTTATGCCCCGTGTAAGTTCACATCCCCCCCCCCCCCCCCCCCCCTCTGCATGTCGACATGATGATAATTACTAAGCCACTTCGTTGAGTCTCGATTTGAAGTTGTCGTCACCGCAGGGATCCATACTCCTTGGTTCTTTCGTAAAGTCACGTAGGTAGAAAATAAAATAAAATCACGACATTTCGATTGCAACACAGGCAATAATCATCAGGTAGGAAAACCGCAGGCATTTTTTTGCTGCGATGATGATGATGATGATTGCTTGTGTTGCAATCGAAACGTCGTGCTTTAATTTGTTTTATTTTATACCCACGTGACTTTACCGAAAGAACCAAGAGTGCGCTTGGTTGAGTTTCGTGATTGCCAGGTGGCTTAGCTGGTGATACCAAAATAAAAACAATGGCTGAGACATGCGTTCTCTCTCCTGCGTGTACTGCGTAATCTCCCTCCCTCCCCCCCACCTCCTCCCCCCACCTCCTCCCCCCACCTCCTCCCCCCACCTCATCCCCACCTCCTCCACCCACCCACCCTCCTCCTCCCACCCACCCTCCTCCCCCACCTCCTTCCCCACCCTCCTCCCCCCACCTCCTCCCCACCTCCTCCACCCACCTCCCCCACCACCCCCTCCTGCCCCCACCTCCTCCCCCACCTCCTCCACCACCCTCCTCCCCCCCACCCACTTCCTCCCCCCACCTCCTCCCCCCAACATCACCCCCCACCTCATCCCCCCACCTCCCCCCACCACCATCACCACTCTCTCCTGCCCCCACCTCCTCCCCCACCTCCTCCACCCACCTCCTCCCCCCACCTCCCCCCCCAACATCACCCCCCACCTCATCCCCCACCTCCCCCCACCACCATTACCACCCCTCCTGCCCCCACCACCCCGACCCAGCCGGTTTGTCGACTGATCGACGTCGCGCCGTTGCGACGTAAATCCTCCACCACTCCCCACCACCACTCACCACCACCACCACCACCCCCCACCACCACTCCTCTCCACCACCACCACCACCCCCCACCACCACCACCACCCCCACCACCACCCCCACCACCACCACCACCCACCACCACTACTCCCCACCACCACCACCACCCCCACCACCATCCCCCACCAACACTCACCACCACCACCACCACCCCCCACCACCACTACTCTCCACCACCACCACCACCCCCCACCACCATCCCCCACCACCACCACCACCCACCACCACCACCCCCCACCACCACCACCCCCCACCACCACCACCACCCCCTACCACCACCACCCCCAACCACCACCACCCCCACCACCCCCCACCACCACCACCCCCACCACCACCCTCCACCACCACCACCACCCACCACCACCACCACCCCCACCACCATCCCCCACCACCACCACCACCCACCACCACCACCACCCCCCACCACCACCACCCCCCACCACCACCACCACCCCCTACCACCACCACCCCCAACCACCACCACCACCACCCTCCACCACCACCCCTCACCACCACCCTCCACCACCACCACCACCACCCCTGTCTGTGGGTGTGTCTTTGTGTCTGTAGGTGTGTCTGTGTGTGTGTCTTTGTGTCTGTGTGTGTGTCTTTGTGTCTGTAGGTGTGTCTTTGTGTGTGTCTTTGTGTCTGTGTGTGTGTCTTTGTGTCTGTAGGTGTGTCTGTGTGTGCCTTTGTGTCTGTGTGTGTCTTTGTGTCTGTGTGTGTGTCTTTGTGTCTGTGTGTCTGTGTGTGTGTGTCTTTGTGTCTGTGTGTGTGCCTTTGTGTCTGTGTGTGCTTGGTCTGTGTTGTCTTTGTGTCTGTGTGTGTGTGTTTTGTGTCTTTGTGTCTTTGTGTATGTGTGTGTGTCTTTGTGTCTGTGTGTGCCTTTGTGTCTTTGTGTGTGCCTTTGTGTCTGTGTGTGTCTGTGTGTGTGTCTTTGTGTTGTGGGTGTGTCTTTGTGTCTGTGTGTGTGTCTTTGTGTCTGTGCGTGTCTTTGTGTCTGTGTGTCTTGTGTCTGTGTGTGCTTTGTGTCTGTGTGTGTCTTTGTGTCTGTAGGTGTGTCGTGTGTGTGTCTTTGTGTCTGTGTGTGTGTCTTTGTGTCTGTGGGTGTGTCTTTGTGTCTGTGTGTGTGTCTTTGTGTCTGTGGTGTGTCTGTGTGTGTGTCTTTGTGTCTGTGTGTGTCTTTGTGTCTGTGTGTGTCTTTGTGTCTGTAGGTGTGTCTGTGTGTGTGTCTTTGTGTCTGTGTGTGTGTCTTTGTGTCTGTAGGTGTGTCTGTGTGTGTGTCTTTGTGTCTGTGTGTGTGTCTTGTGTCTGTAGGTGTGTCTGTGTGTGTGTCTTTGTGTCTGTGTGTGTGTCTTTGTGTCTGTAGGTGTGTCTGTGTGTGTGTCTTTGTGTCTGTGTGTGTCTTTGTGTCTGTAGGTGTGTCTGTGTGTGTGTCTTTGTGTCTGTGTGTGTGTCTTTGTGTCTGTAGGTGTGTCTGTGTGTGTGTCTTTGTGTCTGTGTGTGTGTCTTTGTGTCTGTGTGTGTGTCTTTGTGTCTGTAGGTGTGTCTGTGTGTGTGTCTTTGTGTCTGTGTGTGTCTTGTGTCTGTGTGTGTCTTTGTGTCTTGGTGTTGTGGTGTGTCTTTGTGTCTGTGTGTGTGTGTCTTTGTGTCTTTAGGTGTGTCTGTGTGTGTGTCTTTGTGTCTGTGTGTGTGTCTTTGTGTCTGTAGGTGTGTCTGTGTGTGTGTCTTTGTGTCTGTGTGTCTTTGTGTCTTTAGGTGTGTCTGTGTGTGTGTCTTTGTGTCTGTGTGTGTGTCTTTGTGTCTGTAGGTGTGTCTGTGTGTGTGTCTTTGTGTCTGTGTGTGTGTCTTTGTGTCTGTAGGTGTGTCTGTGTGTGTGTCTTTGTGTGTGTGTGCCTTTGTGTCTGTGTGTGTGTCTTTGTGTCTGTGTGTGTGTCTTTGTGTCTGTAGGTGTGTCTGTGTGTGTGTCTTTGTGTCTGTGTGTGTGTCTTTGTGTCTGTAGGTGTGTCTGTGTGTGTGTCTTTGTGTCTGTGTGTGTGCCTTTGTGTCTGTGGGTGTGTCTTTGTCTGTGTGTGTGTCTTGTGTCTGTAGGTGTGTCTGTGTGTGTGTCTTTGTGTCTGTGTGTGTGTCTTTGTGTCTGTGTGTGTGTCTTTGTGTCTGTGTGTGTGTCTTTGTGTCTGTAGGTGTGTCTGTGTGTGTGTCTTTGTGTCTGTGTGTGTCTCTTTGTGTCTGTGTGTGTGTCTTTGTGTCTGTGTGTGTGTCTTTGTGTCTGTAGGTGTGTCTGTGTGTGTGTCTTTGTGTCTGTAGGTGTGTATTTGTGTCTGTGGGTGTGTCTTTGTGTCTGTGTGTGTGTCTTTGTGTCTGTGGGTGTGTCTTTGTGTCTGTGTGTGTGTCTTTGTGTCTGTGTGTGTGTCTTTGTGTATGTGTGTGTGTCTTTGTGTATGTGTGTGTGTATTTGTGTCTGTGGGTGTGTCTTTGTGTCTGTGTGTGTGTCTTTGTGTATGTGTGTGTGTCTTTGTGTCTGTGTGTGTGCCTTTGTGTCTGTGTGTGTGTCTTTGTGTCTGTGTGTGTCTTTGTGTCTGTGTGTGTGTCTGTGTGTGTGTCTTTGTGTCTGTAGGTGTGTCTGTGTGTGTGTCTTTGTGTCTGTAGGTGTGTCTGTGTGTGTGTCTTTGTGTCTGTAGGTGTGTCTTTGTGTCTGTAGGTGTGTTTGTGTGTGTGTATTTGTGTCTGTGGGTGTGTCTTTGTGTCTGTGTGTGTGTCTTTGTGTCTGTGTGTGTGTCTTTGTGTCTGTGTGTGTGTCTTTGTGTGTGTGTGTGTCTTTGTGTCTGTGCGTGTGTCTGTGTGTGTCTTTGTGTCTGTGTGTGTCTTTGTGTCTGTGTGTGTGTCTTTGTGTGTGTCTTTGTGTCTGTGGGTGTGTTTTTGTGTCTGTGTGTGTGTCTTTGTGTCTGTAGGTGTGTCTGTGTGTGTGTCTTTGTGTCTGTGGGTGTGTTTTTGTGTCTGTGTGTGTGTCTTTGTGTCTGTAGGTGTGTCTGTGTGTGTGTCTTTGTGTCTGTGTGTGTGTCTTTGTGTCTGTGTGTGTGTCTTTGTGTCTGTGTGTGTGTCTTTGTGTCTGTAGGTGTGTCTGTGTGTGTCTTTGTGTCTGTGTGTGTCTCTTTGTGTCTGTGTGTGTGTCTTTGTGTCTGTGTGTGTGTCTTGTGTCTGTAGGTGTGTCTGTGTGTCTGTGTGTGGTCTTGTGTCTGTGTGTGTGTCTTTGTGTCTGTGTGTGTGTCTTGTGTCTGTGTGTGTGTCTTTGTGTCTGTAGGTGTGTCTGTGTGTCTGTGTGGTGTCTTATGTCTGTTGGTGTGTCTCTGTGTCTGTGTGTGTGTATGTGTGTGTGTTTTGTGTCTGTGTGTGTCTTCGTGTCTGTGTGTGTGTTTTGTGTCTGTGTGTGTGTCTTGTGTCTGTGTGTGTCTTTGTGTCTGTGTGTGTGTCTTTGTGTCTGTGGTGTGTCTTTGTGTCTGTGTGTGTCTTTGTGTCTGTGTGTGTGTCTTGTGTCTGTGTGTGTCTTTGTGTCTGTGTGTGTGTCTTTGTGTCTGTTGGTGTGTCTGTGTGTGTGTCTTTGTGTCTGTGTGTGTGTCTTTGTGTCTGTAGGTGTGTCTGTGTGTGTGTCTTTGTGTCTGTGGGTGTGTCTTTTGTGTCTGTGTGTGTCTTTGTGTCTGTGTGTGTGTGTCTTTGTGTCTGTGTGTGTGTATTTGTGTCTGTAGGTGTGTCTGTGTGTGTGTCTTGTGCCTGTGTGTGTCTTTGTGTCTGTGCGTGTGTCTTTGTGTCTGTGTGTGTGTCTTGTGTCTGTGTGTGTCTTTGTGTCTGTGTGTGTGTCTTTGTGTGTGTCTTTGTGTCTGTGGTGTGTTTTTGTGTCTGTGTGTGTCTTTGTGTCTGTAGGTGTGTCTGTGTGTGTGTCTTTGTGTCTGTGGGTGTGTCTTTGTGTCTGTGTGTGTGTCTTTGTGTCTGTAGGTGTGTCTGTGTGTGTGTCTTTGTGTCTGTGTGTGTGTCTTTGTGTCTGTGTGTGTGTCTTTGTGTCTGTGTGTGTGTCTTTGTGTCTGTAGGTGTGTCTGTGTGTGTGTCTTTGTGTCTGTGTGTGTCTCTTTGTGTCTGTGTGTGTGTCTTTGTGTCTGTGTGTGTGTCTTTGTGTCTGTAGGTGTGTCTGTGTGTCTGTGTGTGTGTCTTTGTGTCTGTGTGTGTGTCTTTGTGTCTGTGTGTGTGTCTTTGTGTCTGTGTGTGTGTCTTTGTGTCTGTAGGTGTGTCTGTGTGTCTGTGTGTGTGTCTTTATGTCTGTTGGTGTGTCTCTGTGTCTGTGTGTGTGTATGTGTGTGTGTTTTGTGTCTGTGTGTGTCTTTGTGTGTGTGTCTTTGTGTCTGTGTGTGTGTCTTTGTGTGTGTGTCTTTGTGTGTGTGTGTGTCTTTGTGTCTGTGTGTGTGTCTTTGTGTCTGTGTGTGTGTCTGTGTGTGTCTTTGTGTCTGTGTGTGTCTTTGTGTCTGTGTGTGTGTCTTTGTGTCTGTAGGTGTGTCTGTGTGTGTGTCTTTGTGTCTGTGTGTGTGTCTTTGTGTCTGTAGGTGTGTCTGTGTGTGTGTCTTTGTGTCTGTGGTGTGTCTTTGTGTCTGTGTGTGTCTTTGTGTCTGTGTGTGTGTCTTTATGTCTGTTGGTGTGTCTCTGTGTCTGTGTGTGTGTATGTGTGTGTGTTTTTGTGTCTGTGTGTGTCTCTGTGTCTGTGTGTGTGTCTTTGTGTCTGTGTGTGTGTCTTTGTGTCTTTAGGTGTGTCTGTGTGTGTGTCTTTGTGTCTGTGTGTGTGTCTTTGTGTCTGTAGGTGTGTCTGTGTGTGTGTCTTTGTGTCTGTGTGTCTTTGTGTCTTTAGGTGTGTCTGTGTGTGTGTCTTTGTGTCTGTGTGTGTGTCTTTGTGTCTGTAGGTGTGTCTGTGTGTGTGTCTTTGTGTCTGTGTGTGTGTCTTTGTGTCTGTAGGTGTGTCTGTGTGTGTGTCTTTGTGTGTGTGTGCCTTTGTGTCTGTGTGTGTGTCTTTGTGTCTGTGTGTGTGTCTTTGTGTCTGTAGGTGTGTCTGTGTGTGTGTCTTTGTGTCTGTGTGTGTGTCTTTGTGTCTGTAGGTGTGTCTGTGTGTGTGTCTTTGTGTCTGTGTGTGTGCCTTTGTGTCTGTGGGTGTGTCTTTGTGTCTGTGTGTGTGTCTTTGTGTCTGTGTGTGTCTGTGTGTGTGTCTTTGTGTCTGTGTGTGTGTCTTTGTGTCTGTGTGTGTGTCTTTGTGTCTGTGTGTGTGTCTTTGTGTCTGTAGGTGTGTCTGTGTGTGTGTCTTTGTGTCTGTGTGTGTCTCTTTGTGTCT
>MU249759.1:5000-62500 GCA_018977245.1 Lethenteron camtschaticum | reverse complement strand
ACAGGAGGTCGTGGTTCGATCCCGAGCCCGGCCTGCTGTATATTTGGAGTTTGCGTGTCTCTCTCTCTCATCATCACGGTGGCTAGGAGATGTTAACTCCTCGCCTGGTATACAGGAGGTCGTGGGTTCGATCCCGACCCTGACACCTGCTGTATATTTGGAGTTTGCCTCTCTCATCATCATCACGGTGGCTAGGAGATGTTAACTACCTCGCCTGGTATACAGGAGGCCGTGGGTTCGATCCCGACTGACGCCTGCTGTATATTTGGAGTCTGCGTGTCTCTCTCTCTCTCATCATCACGGTGGCTAGGAGATGTTAACTACCTCGCCTGGTATACAGAGGCCGTGGGTTCGATCCCGACCCTGACGCCTGCTGCTGTATATTTGGAGTTTGCGTGTCTCTCTCTCTCATCATCACCACGGTGGCTTTGAGATGTTAACTACCTCGCCTGGTGTACAGGAGGTCGTGGGTTCGATCCCGACCCTGACGCCTGCTGCTGTATATTTGGAGTTTGCGCGTCTCTCTCTCTCTCTCNGCACGTGTTCGCGTGGAATTTGTATCTGGGTCTTCCAGGGTTTCCCCCCTCCACATATCGAATCAACGTCACTACGAGTTCAAAGCTATCATTTCTGATTGACAGGGTGGCTTCTTTGAAAGAAAACACAGCTACATAGCTCAGTGTAGCCTTACCTGATAAATACAAAAAAATTGTTCATCGCTTAATAGTTCCATAATAGAGATTTCGGGGTTTTGTTTAGGGTTAAATCGCATAGATATTAAAAAAAAAATGTGTCGTTAAACCCGCCACCACCCGACACAGCCAACTAGTAAGGGTTGTCACGTAAACAGAACGTGGCCAATTCGTCACTAGTACAGCACTAGTGTGTAGTATAGTGTAGTGTATAGTGTAGTGTATTGTATAGTGTAGTGTATAGTGTAGTGTATAGTGTAGTGTATATTGTAGTGTATAGTGTAGTGTATAGTCGTGTATAGTAGTGTATAATGTAGTGTATAGTAGTGTATAGTGTAGTGTATAGTGTAGTGTATAGTGTAGTGTATAGTAGTGTAGTGTATAGTGTAGTGTATAGTGTAGTGTATAGTAGCGTAGTGTATAGTATAGTAGTGTATAGTGTAGTGTATAGTAGTGTAGTGTATTGTAGTGTATAGTGTAGTGTATAGTAGCGTAGTGTATAGTCGTGTATAGTAGTGTATAGTGTAGTGTATAGTAGTGTATAGTGTAGTGTATAGTGTAGTGTATAGTGTAGTGTATAGTGTAGTGTATAGTAGTGCAGTGTATAGTCGTGTATAGTAGTGTATAGTGTAGTATATTGTATAGTGTAGTGTATAGTGTAGTGTGTATAGTAGTGTAGTGTATAGTGTAGTATATTGTATAGTGTAGTGTATCGTATAATGTATAGTATATTGTATAGTGTAGTGTATAGTGTAGTGTATAGTAGTATAGTATATAGTGTAGCGTACTAGTACAGCACACCGGTGTGTTGGAGAGCCAAGCCACAACATTCACCATCTGAGTGTATGACGTTTCACCAGTAATTACAACCAGCTTCATCAGGCGACAGCCAGATTTGTGGACAAGTCCTCCTGTTTCGTTCCTTATATAGAGACGTAGATGCTGTGGCCACGCTTCTGCGCTCTTGCGTAAAGAGGGGCGATTGGGATTAATGAGTCAACGCACATGATGCATGCGCATTATGCGAGCCCTTTGATCGTGTCCTTCCTGTCCATTGTGTCTATTAAAATAGCCGTACCAACGCTAATCCCGATTGAATTATGGTAAGTCGGTAGCTATCCGAACGGTAAAAGGATTTTTTTAATCTTTAAATTTCGATATATTCTCTAATTAGTCTTGGCCAGTAGTAGCTAGTTTGGCACGGAACTTCAATGTGTCAAAATCAATTGGGTCTCCTTGTTGGCACGCGTGTGCCGCTACTGGTGACAGTTGCATTTGGGAATATTTAATACTGGTAGGAACCTCCTGGTTACACCAGCCCACAGGGGATTATTGTGTCCGTCGTGCAGGGAGGGGCTGGGTGGGAGAGAGGGGCTGGGTGGGGAGGGAGGGTGGGGTGGGCTGGGTGGGGATGGTGGGAGGGGCTGGGTGGGAGGGTGGGAGGGGCTGGGTGGGGTGGGCTGGGTGGGGGTGGAGGGGTGGGCTGGGTGGGGAGGGCTGGTCACCCCGTGGTGCCCTTATAAAACTCAACGTTTAACCTACTCACGCCGGCTTGTGCCCGCCCTCACAGTCGGGCATATTTGCGGAATACACCACGCCGCCGTTGACCCTGCAGGCCATTGACCGAGCAACCCAACGTTCCTACCAGCTCCTCCGCAGGAATGTTTAATATTTATCTGGTGTTCTTTTAGTCTCGTGCTGATCATCGTTTGTACCAGATATTAATTTCTGCATTTGATGTATCGTGCCAAATCTGACTCGGACGTTTCTATTTCCAAACATCTGGCTAGTTTATCAGTTACTCCCGCAATGTACCGTATTTTGATCGTTTTAATTGCTTGGGCAGTTTCAATGCTCTTGTTGTTTGATTCGGTTTCGGCATTCAATGCCCTGTTGATGTGTGCATCATTGTAACCGTTCATTTGCAGTGACGAATTGGCACGTTCTGTTTACGTGACAACCCTTACTAGTTGGCTGTGTCGGGTGGTGGCGGGTTTCACGACACATTTATATTTACGCGATCTAACCCCAAAAAAACCTATTATGGATGATATTGGTCGCGAAAGCCTAAGTGTTAAACTAGCTTAATAATATTCTTTGGTTATTTCGGTATTATAATTGTTTTTTTACCCTTCTATCTGGCAACAAACTGACACCTTTTTTTACAAGGAGTCATGTTTGCAGATGTAGTGGCGGTGCGCGCTGACAAGGGGGGGCGTGTGTGAGCGCGTCGGGTGTGGCTACATCGCGTGGTATAGTGGTGACGCGCGCTGACAGTGATGGATCGTGTGGCAGCGCGTGGTGATTGGTCAACTGGGGGGGTGCTCTCATCGCGGTCCGCATGGGCTCCGTCTCCCCGGGAGCGGAGGACTATAAAGGGCGATGCGCGGGGCGCTCGGGGAGTTGGTAACCAGTGAAGATCGAAGACGGAGTTGAAGAGGTAGGGCCCTGAGACCCCTAGTCCGCTGTCCTTGTAAGGGCCGGGACCCTGTGCGGCTCAGAGGCGAGATAGTGGGACCCGCGGCCTGACGTCCTTGTGAGGGCGAGACTGTGGGACCCAGTGGTCGAGACCCAGACCCCAGTTGGGGTGGGTTCCCTAGAAGCTACGGGGCGGGAGAGCCCGTGTGTGTAGCCGGGGGAACCGCGTAGCAGAGGCTGCAGTTAGTCACACGTGTTAGTAAGTTGGTGTTAATAAAAGTGTGCTACCCGTCAAGTCGTCTCCCGCCCAAATTCCTACATTACACATAGACCACAATATCTGTAGTCATAATACAAACAAAAAACATAACTCTGATATGTATGCATTGTCTTTAAAGTTGATTGGTCCACACCCGAGACAGCTTTACTTAGAGCCTAATCTTATTTGGGTTGGCTCTAAGGAAAGCTGTCTCGGGTGTGGACCAATCAACTTCAAAGACAGTGCATACATTATCAGAGTTATGTTTTTTGTTTGCATTATGACTGCAGGTATTGTGGTCTATGCAAACATGACTCCTTGTAAAAAAGGTGTCAGTTTTGTTGCCAGATAGAGGGGTAAAAAAACAATTATCATATTTTTTACTGGCAAATGAGGTTCCAATGGTATATCGGTATTCTTTCTTTCTTTCTAAAATAGTTTTTATTTAATTTTCATTATATTTAGTCACTTTATTATTATTATTATTTTCTACCTACGTGACTTTACCGAAAGAAACAAAGAGTACGAATTCCTGCTGGCACGAAAGTTTTAAGTCAAAATTGAGCTCAATAGTTTTCGTTTTAGACTTGTCGCCTTTTCATTAAAACGAGAACCATGCTGGAACACGCGCGATCATCGAATTAGCGGCTGGCACGTCAAAGGACTCTTCCCCCAGCAGCTGCTGACTCTGCAGTCTTCCACACACACACAACTCTGCCAGAAGCTCGCTAATACAAACGCAGAGGCGACGGTCCCCCGTGTAGCATCCATTGTTGAAAGAAGAAATGCCACCAAAGGGCCCGCTGAGCTTGTACCAGAGGTCGCAAACGGGGTTTGATTCCTTACCCGTACCCGTACCCGGCCGCACCAGGGTCGCAATTGGGTACCCATACCCGTACCCTACCCGATACCCGGCTACCCTACCCGGCCGGGTACGGGTAGCCGAGTATCGGGTAGGGTACGGGTATTGGGTACCCGATTGCGACCACTGGCTTGCACAACTCATCTTGTTTTCAGAAGCGACTTTCCCATCACAAATGAGAGCTCCACGAAGTGGCTGCTATCATCATCAGCATCATCGCAGCAGCCAAATAACTCTGAACGTGTGATGTCGATTGTAAATGTTCTGCCCTACCACGGGCAGAACATACAAACTCCTCCAAATACACTAACGACCATTCTTGGGTATTTCGGTAAAGTCACGTAGATAGGGTCAAATAAATGCATATATTGTCAGTGTGTTTTTTGTTTGCATTCTGATCACAAGTATTGTCGTCAATGCAAATATGATTCCTCGCAAAAAGGTTTCAGTTTTGTTGCCAGAAAAAGGTGAAATTTTATTCTCATAATTTGGTACTGGCAAAGGAGGTCCCATGATGTAGATGCTCACCCCGAGCTCTCATTACTCTGATAGTGCGTTGTCTTTGTGCTGTGTACGCCTTTCGGCGTCCTCTGGTCTAACATCGTTTGAGACGAGGCTCAAAAGAAAGCTGTCTCTGGTGTGGAGCAATCCGTTTCAAGGACAATGCATTTATTATCAGAGTATGTTTTTTTTGCATTCTGACCACAAGTATTGTGGTCAATGCAGACATGATTCCTCGTAAAAAGATTTCAGTTTTGTTGCCAAAAAAAGTGGAAAACCTATTATTTTACCGAAAGACCCACGAATATGAATTCCCGCAGTCACGAAAGCTTGGAGTCAACTCTATCTACTATTTTTATTTCACCAGGTAAGACCCACGTGCCACGTAGCTCTTGTTTAGAAGCGACCTGGCGATGCACAAATGAGAGCTCATATTCGTCGCCTGGACATTGATTGCAGCCCAAATCTCTAAACGCGTCATTTCTTAATGTGGAGGGAAAGCCGGAGGAGCCGGAGAAGAATCCACGCGACCACGGGAGAGAGAGCACGCAGACTCCAAATATACAGCAGCAGGCGTCAAGGTAGGGATCGAACCCACGACCTCCTTCCCGCATAACAGGCGAGGTAGTTAACATCTCCTAGCCATCGTGATGATGAGAGAGAGAGACACGCAAACTCCAAATACACAGCAGCAGGCGTCAGGGTCAGAATCGAACCCACGACCTCATGTATACCAGGCGAGGTAGTTAACATCTCCTAGCCACCGTGATGATGATGAGAAGAGAACACGCAAACTCCAAACACAGCAGGGCGTCATCAGGGTCAGAATCGAACCCACGACCTCCTGTATACCAGGCGAGGTAGTTAACATCTTCTAGCCACCGTGATGATGATGAGTGAGACACACAAACTCCAAATATACAGCAGTAGGCGTCAGGGTCGGGATCGAACCCACGACCTCCTGTGTGCCAGGCGAGGTAGTTAACATCTCTAGCCACCGTGATGATGAGAGAGAGACACAAACTCCAAATACACAGCAGCAGGCGTCAGGGTCAGGATCGAACCCACGACCTCCTGTACACCAGGCGAGGTAGTAAAAATCTCATAGCCACCGTGATGATGAGAGAAAGAGAGACACGCAAACTCCAAATATACAGCAGCAGGCGTCACGGTCGGGATCGAAACCACGACCTTCTGTACACGCGTCACTACACGCACGTCAGATGGGGGAGGGGAGGAGGGGGGGAGGGGAGGAGGAGGGGAGGAGGAGGAGGGGGGAGGAGGGGAGGATGAGGAGGAGGGGCGGAGGGGGAGGGGGAGGGAGGAGGGGGAGGAAAAGGGGAGGAGGAGAGGAGGAGGAGGATGATGATGAGGATGATAATGATGATAATGATGAGTCCTCCAAGCAATCCGGACAAAGGCGGCCGGGCGTGTCGCTGGCCACCCACCCACCCCTCTCGCTCGTGCCCCAGCGGCTGCCTCCACGCGGTGCTGCCACTCACAGCTCACAGCACTTGCCCCCGGACAGTCTGCTCGAGGCAATGCGGGGGTGGGTGGGTGGGTGGGTGTTGGACCGAGGATCTGCCTCTCGGTGCCTGTGCGTCGGCTGGATTTGGCACAGCGTGGAGCGCAGGTGGTGCATCAGCTGAGTCATTTAACCCGTTACGCATTCACGTGACGGAGCCTCAGAGTGCACTTAGCCTGGCACTCACGGCAAAGGTGTTGTTGAGCGGAGCGGCGGGTGGCTAAAGCGCAGCAAGTTGGCACGGTAGGGGCACAGGTGGTGCATCAGCCAGTCGTCTCAGTCAGTCGACCCGTGGCACCTGCTGGGTCTGCCCGTGACCTCCTGCCGGCGGGCGTTCGACACTTCACCTGGCCTCAATGTGCACCTAGCCTGGCACAAGCGTCGTGGTGACGTCACCGCCACTTAGTGGCGAATGGAGGTTGTTGTTGTTGCAGTGGTTGACGGTGGGGAGCGGTGGTGTAGCGGTTAGCGTGCTGCGCTACGAACCCGGCGACCCGGGTTCGATTCCCTCTCACGGCCAACACTGGTGACGATTACTTGAACCGGTCCTGGGCCTCCCTTAGGTCGACTCAGCCTCAAATGAGTACCTGGTGCGGTGTGTAAACATCGCCACTGGGGAGACAAAGGCGGTCGGGCGTGGTGCTGGCCACCCACCCTCGTGTGCCGTTCCGGCCTTCATAGGTGCTCGCTAACAGCACTTTCCCGTACAGTCTGTCAAGGCTATACGGGGTCTTTTTGTGTGTGTCTGTGTGGTGTGTGTGTNTGTGTGTGTGGTGTGTGTGTCTGTGTGTGTGTGGCGTGTGTGTGTGTCTGTGTGTGTCTGTGTGTGTGTGGTGGCTGGCCACCCACTTCCTCGTGTGCCGTTCCCGCCTTCATAGGTGCTCGCTCACAGCACTTGCCCCGACAGCCTTGTTAAGGCTTTCCGGGGGATCTTTGTCTTTGTCTTTTTGCAATAGTTGACGCACAGCGAGAATCGAACCGTGGCTCCGATGCTGATCGTCTGAACCTGGTGCCGTGATTCCCCTGGGTCGACTCAGCCTTGAAAGCACTGGTCTGCAGCCATAATGCTTCCGAAATAAATGTAGTCCAACTTTACTAATTCTGGGTTACCGACAACGGAGGATAAGTCAGTTATAAAGGGAAGGGATCTCAATTTAAACCAGAAATGACTAAAATACATCTTTGACTGGATCTATGAATACATCTATGACTGGGTTTGGACAGTGCTTGCTTTTTGAGCAAAACAATGAATGATGCAATCTGAACCTGGTATTTCATCATACATGATATGAATTGCGTCATGTTATTCCTAGAAGTCATGGATGATGCAATCATAACGAGGCTTACATCCCTCTGCTGAACAAATTGCCCTATATCAGCTCTAAAAAGCATACAGTGTCGTGCTCTCTTATTTGTCAGCGTTTGATTTTGCAAAGGGACACATTTCCGTTTAGCCAAAGTGAGCAGAGATGCCTCGCACTCGTGTGTACAAAGCAGATAACTTCCGCTATGTTTGTGGTGAAGTGACTTTTGCATCACAAAACCGCAGTATAACCACTACGGGTAAGAAAGCCTATGACCTTTATTTTGACTGCAAAATTGGAGATCAGGACAAGACGTGGGCCCCACACATATGCTGGAACACTTGTGCAACAAATCTTCGCCAGTGGTTGAACAAGAAAAGAAAATCTACGCCTTTTACAGTGCCAATGATTTGGAGAGAGCCAACAGATCATATCAGCGATTGTTACTTCTGCGTGGCGCCTCCAGTTGGGAAAGGTGTGTCAAAGAATCAAAACTGGACTGGGCATTATCCAAACATTCCATCAGTTATACGCCCAGTACCCCACGGAGAAGGACTGACGGTTCCTGATGCGCCAGAATCATTTTCACTTGAGTCAGACGAGGAGGAGGATTACACTTCTGGTCCTGAACCATCAAGGTCACATGACCCAGATGTTCTCCCATCCTCCTCCTCTGAACCACACCTCATGAACACAAGGTGAACTGACAGACCTTGGTCAGGGATTTTGAATTACCCAAGAGTAAGGCAGAGCTGTTGGGCTCCAGACAGCAGCAGTGGGATCTCCTGGCAGGTGATGTTAGGGTATCCATGTGCCGTGACCGCCAAAAGGATCTTGTCCCATTCTTCTTCATGGAAGGTGATCTTGTAGCCAGCAACAACATCGTTGGTGTGATGGCAGCCCTCAACATCGTTCATGATCCAGACGAGTGGAGACTGTTCATTGATTCACCGATAATGAGTCTTAAAGCTGTTTTGCTGCATAATAGCAACGTTTGCCATCAATTCCAGTTGGTGGTCATGCAGTCCATGTGAAGGAAACCTACGTCAACATGAAACAACTTTTGAAGTGCATAAACTATGACCAACATCAGTGGCAGCTTTGTGGCGATTTGAAGGTCGTTGCTTCTTGCTTGGTCTGCAGACTGGATACACAAAGTACCGCTGCTGTTCTCTCTGCGAATGGGATGGTCGTGCGAGAGATTCCCACTACATCGAGATAGATTAACCACTCTGACAAACATTGGTGCCTGGGAGGAAAGGTGTTCAGCATCCACTCCTTGTTGAATCAAGGACGATTTTGTTACCACCCTTACACATCAAGCTGGGTCTGATGAAGAGCTTTGTCAAAGCCGATTTAAAGCTTTCGTGACTGCAGGGATTCATCTTCTTGGTTCTTTCGGTAAATTCACGTAGAAGGGAAATAATAAAATAATAAAAATAAAACATAATAAAATACAATTCTCACGACGTTTCGGCCACAACGCAAGCAGCTATTTTCAGGTGAAGAACAGGTCTGTCGGAAAGACAGCGTCTGAATAAATGCTGCCATGTCTTTCCGACAGACCTGTTCTTCACCTGAAAATAGCTGCTTGCGTTGTGGCCGAAACGTCGTGAGAATTGTATTTTATTATTTAACACGTAGGCTTTCGCGACCAATATTATTCAAGCAGTGAACTATTTGTCTTTTGTCAACGTGACACTTTTTACTGATTGGCCGTGTCGGGTGGTGGAGGGTTACGACACATTTATAAATAACGCGATCTAAACCCAAAAACGTTGATTATGTATTTTATTATGTTTTATTTTTTTTATTTGATTATTTCCCTTCTACGTGACTTTACCGAAAGAACCAAGAAGAAGGTGTCTTTGTTGGTCCTCAGATTCGTGAACTTCTTCGAGATGATGCATTTGACAGTGCACTGCGTGGCAAGGAAAAGACGGCACGGAAAGCCTTCCAGTTAGTGGCAACAACAATTTTCTCGGAAACAACAAGGCAGACAACTACAGGGATTGGTGGGAACCCTCCTCAAGGCCTACAAAAGCCTCGGTTGCAGCATGTTACTAAAGATGAACAAAAATTGCACTCTCATCTCGAATTTTTTTGCCTACTGAATTGTGAAGCGGTAAGCGCCGAGCATGACAAGCGATGTCACCAGGACATTGCGACAATGGAGAAACGCTAACACGGCAAATGGAGCCCATCAATGCTTGCAGACTGTTGCCTCACTCCGACTGATGCTCCTACTGTTTCGATTTAAAGCTTTCGTGACTGCAGGGATTCATCTTCTTGGTTCTTTCGGTAAAGTCACGTGGAATGGAAATAATAAAATAATAATAATAAAACATAATGAAATAATTCTCACGACGTTTCGGCCACAACGCAAGCAGCCGTCCTCAGGTCGTGAGAATTATTTTATGATGTTTTATTTTTATTATTTTATTATTTCCATTCTACGTTACTTTACCGAAAGAACCAAGAAGATGAGCTCCTACTGTTGTGGAGTGACTCATGCAGCCAGCTATGGCTGCAGAGTTTGGTAGTACATGTTGTTGACGTCGTTTATTGTGAAAATTCGGTCACAGTTCCTATGATCACTGTTTCATTGCTTTCATGGCTTTATTTTGGTGATTTTTGAAAAGTTTTTCGGTTTGGCCATGTTTGTTTGTTGTAGTACGGAGTTAGACTGATGACCTTAATCTAAGTTGTCTTGTGGTTGTTGTTGTTTGACTTGCATCCCACTGGGATTTTTGCACATTTTGTGTACGGTGATTTTTCTGCAATATTTTCTGTCTTTTTTGGATTTTCTGTTTGCACTAGTCACATTCACTTTAAGATGTTTTTTTGTTCATGTTTTTTGTTTGTTGGGTTGCACCCGATTCAAGAGCCGAATGGCTCACAGGGCTTTACCTAATACATGAACTTGAACTTGCCTTACAGTGGCAAGAGATGATCCATTTAATTAATTCAAGAGGCAAGCCCAGAAGCGCCGAGTAAACACTGAATAATGACTAAACTATGGATTAAATATACATAACAGTTTTTTTTTNACTTTGTTTCATAATACATTTTATTTATTGTAACCCTGGCCATTGACCGAGCAACCCAACGTTCCTACCAGCTCCCTCCGCAGGAATGTGTTGTTTAAAATACTTTTTAAAAAACACGCTTTAATGAAATGTACCGTACGAGTAATGGCAGAACTCCACGACTCCAGGAAGTGCCCCGAAACTTGCCATCACCTAAGGGAGCGTGGTGGTTTACAGCCAACGTGAGTTGAGCGTGGACAATTAGACCCACGCCGAAACATAACATTAAAAAAATATTGTTTAAAAAATATATTTTTTTTCAATGACGTAACATAATATTGTCATCAGTATGACATACGTATACCAAGTTTGCAGTATACACATTGAGAAGTGGGTAAAAATTGAGTTACAATATTTGAGGATACGACAACAACAGACAGAGTGAGTTTATATAAAAAGCGTGTAAAGAATGTTTTAAAATATTTTTAGTTTTATTTTTAGGATATAACATAGTATTGTATTCGAGTGCTGGCCAGCCACAACTATACACGAACAAGCTCTCCACATAATCAAGTTTTTGGGTTTAGATCGCGTTATTTATAAATGTGTCGTAACCCTCCACCACCCGACACGGCCAATCAGTAAAAAAGTGTCACGTTGACAAAAGACAAATAGTTCACTGCTTTAGCCCACCGGTGTGTTGAAGCCACAACATTTACAATTATAAATACGCGATCTAAACCCAAAACGTTGATTATGAATAACATTGGTCGGAAAGCCTACGTGTTAAGCTCTCCACACCACGGAATGAGGATGCTCAGATGGAGCCTCGGGCTCACTCGATGGATCGTGTCAGAACGAAGACGTTCGGAAGCGACTTGGTGTGGCCCCCATTGCGGACAAGATGCTTGAGGCAAGGCTTCGGTGGTACGGCCATGTGATGCGAAGTGAAGAGTCATCAGTGGCCAAGACTGCCGTGCGTATTGAGCCAGAGGGCCGCCGTCCACGCGGACGTCCGAAGAAGCGATGGATGATGGATCGAATAAAGGAAACGTGAAGACGGTCAACGCATCCCCTGAAGATGCCCTGGACCGAGCCAAATAGAGAAGACAATGCCGAAAAGCGGACCCTGCGCCACAGCGGGAACAACGCTAGGGAGAAGAATAACATAGTATTGTCATCAGAATGACATACGCACAACAAAGTTTGCAGTCGATAGCACATTGGCAAGTGGGTAAGTTACACGATTTGAGGATACCACAGACAGAGGGAGTTAAATGAAAAACTTGAGTTAAAAAAATAATAATATTACAAGGAGCTTCATATCTCATCGGAATTCCTCGCACTCAAAACAAGCTTTGACGCCCCCACTTAGCCCCCCCCCTCTCACCCCTACCAGCCCCCCTCTAGCCCCCTCCCCCAGCTCACCCCTACCAGCCCCCCCTCTCTAGCCCCCTCCCCCAGCTCACCCCTACCAGCCCCCCCCTAGCCCCTCCCCCAGCTCACCCCTACCAGCCCCCCCCCTCTCTAGCCCCCTCCCCCAGCTCACCCTTGCTGGGTTCGTAGTGCAGCGCGCTAACCGCTACACCACCGCTCTGTGCCAACTTGCTGTGCTTTAGCCACCCGACGCTCCGCTCGTTGTTGTGAGCGTCGCTCCTCCGCCCTGCGTTGTTGTTGGAGGGCGACTGCCTCCAGCTGCCCAGTAGCGTCCTTCACCGCTTCACACACACACAGAGACACACACACAACAACAACAACAACCGCCATTCGCCACTCAGTGGCGGTGACGTCACCACGACGCTTGTACCAGGCCATGTGCACCTTGAGGCCACGTGAAGTGTCGAACGCACGCTGGCAGGAGGTCACGGGGCAGACCCAGGTGCCACGGGTCGACTGACTGAGATGACACAGACACACACACAGACACACACACAGACACACACACAGACACACACAACGTACACACAGACACACACACAGNCACACACACACACACACACNCACACACACACACAGACACACACACNGCACNCACAGACACACACAACACACACAGACACACACACACACACACACACACACACACACACATACACACAGACACACACACACACAGACACACACACAGACACACACACAGACACACACACAGACACACACACAGACACACACAGACACACACACAGACACAGCAACACCACACACACACGACACACAGACACACACAGACAACACAGACACACAACACACACACAGACACACACACAGACACACACACACNGACACACACACAGACACACAGACACACACACAGACACACACGTGGGCAATCCGCACCCCCTTGCAGCCTGTAGCAGACTGTTGGAGCAAGCGCNGTGAGCGAACGGCACCTGTGGAGGCCTGCCTGCGGCAACAACGATGAGCGGGTGGGTGGCCAGGATCACCACCGGCCGCCTTTGTCTCCCCCAGTGGCGATGGAGGAATCCGATGACTATAAAGCTCTTGTGTCTCTCTCATCGTCATCACGGTGGCTAGGAGATGTTAACTACCTCGCCTGGTATACAGGAGGTCGTGGGTTCGATCACGACCCTGACGCCTGCTGCATATTTGGAGTTTGCGTGTCTCTCTCCCCGTGGTCGCGTGGATTTGTTTCCGGGGCCTCCGGTGTTGCTCTACATTTCCACGCGACGATAAGTCAACCAACCACTTCGTTGAGCTAGATTTGAAGCTTTCGTGACTGCAAGGATTCATAATCTTAGGTTTTTTCGGTAAAGTCACAGTGACTTTACCGACAAATCCTAAGAATATACTTCGTTGAGCTATTATTATTATAGTTTTTTTTTTATAGCCACGTCGCTTTCTGAAAAAAGAAGGGTTACATAACTCAGTGGGGCCTTTATACCTGGTACAAAAAAACATTTTAAAACAAATTTGCAATAAATTTCGATTTAAAGCTTTCGTGACTGCAGGGATTCATATTCTTGGTTCTTTCGGTAAAGTCACGTAGAAGGGAAATAATAAAATAAAAATTATAAAGACGTTTCGATTGCAACACAAGCAATCATCATCAGGTGTGAAAACAACAGAAAGAACCTTTGAAAAAAGTGGCTGCTGCTGCTATTGCTGTTTTCACACCTGATGATGATTGCTTGTGTTGCAATGGAGACGTCGTGAGAATTGTATTGTTTTATTTTTATTATTCAATGATTTCCCTTCGTGAAATTTGATTAAGTTTATTTTGGCGCAAAGAACTGGAGGACGGAATCCGTCCGCACCGTTTTTTTTCTCGTCCTGTTCTCTTACTTTTTTGTGTGTTATTGTTGCTCCTGCATGTCCCCGGTGCGTTTCAGACTCGGCGCGGATAATATAAACATCGCCCTCTCGACGCGCGCGTTGCTACTTGATGCTGTCCCTGAGAGACAACGCACGGACGTGATCTGGAGGTCCGGGCCGCGAGAGCCGCTGTCAGATTATGGAGATTTTGTTTTTGTTCTTCTCGTCTCGAACAATTTAGATCCGATTGCTTTGCCTGTCCGGCAGAGGAGAAGAGCGTCGCGTGGGGAGTTAGACGCGGGGTGGGGTGAGACTGGCCCTGGGCCCTGAACCATATACCCAGCCACTCACCCACCCACTCACTCACCCACCCGCTCACTCACCACCCACCGGCTCACTCACCCACCCACTCACTCAAACACCCACCTGCTCAACGCACTCACCCACTCACTCACCCACCCACCGGCTCACTCACCCACTTACTCACTCAAACACCCACCCGCTCACCCACTCACCCACTCACTCACCCACCCACTCACTCACCCACCCACCCGCTCACTCACCCACCCACCCACTCACTCACCCACTCACTCACTCAAACACCCACCCGCTCACTCACCCACTTACTCACTCAAACACCCACCCGCTCAACGCACTCACCCACTCACCCACCCAACCACTCACTCACCCACCCACCGCTCACTCACCCACTCACTCACTCACTCAAACACCCACCCGCTCACCCACTCATCCACACACCCACCCACCCGCACACGCACTCACCCACTCACTCAAACAACCGTTCATGCACTCACCCATCCACCCACTCACTCACCCACCCACCCACTCACTCACCCACCCACCCACTCATTCACCCACCCACTCACCCACTTGATCACTCACATATGCAATCACACACCCACGCAATCACCCACAAACTCACATACCCACTCAACAACCCACTGACTCACCCACTCACTCACCTACTCACCCACTCAACCACCCACTCACTCACTCGCTCACTCACCTACTTACTCACCCACTCAAGGGGGGAGAGAGGGGGTGGGGGGGGAGAGAGGGGTGGTGGGGAGAGAGGGGGTGGGAGAGAGGGGTGGGGAGAGAGGGGGTGGGGGGCAGGGGGTGGGGGGGCAGAAAGTGGGACCCGAGAGAGGAACAGAGAGAGACACACACAGACTTTTGACTTTTAAACAACTTTTATTGCCGCCAGCAGCAACAGCACTGGAGGCGATTTCGATATGAAACACACACAAAGTCACCAGCAAACAAATGAAAAATAAACGCTACAAATCCACGCGCTGTGGCGCTAAATGCACCGCGCACAACACGAAAGGAAAGTCACGTGGTGGTTGTGGTTGTGGTGGTGGTTGTGGTGGTGGTGGTGGTTGTGGTGGTGGTGGTTGTGGTGGTGGTGGTTGTGGTGGTGGTGGTGGTCATCGCGCACGCCACGGTGACGAGCGAGCGCTTGAGAAGGTGAACACCACGAGGTGCCGTCCACGCTGGTGCAGAGAGGGGTTTGTCCGGCTCCCCAGCGTTCGAAGAAGACGTGCACATCAGAGACACACAGAGAGTCAGGAATAACAGCTGACATCGGCAGGTAGGATGGAAACATCACAGTCAGTTAAGACTTTACCTGGTTAATAACGTCCTTCCAATGATTGCTCAGTTTGTTTCAAGTTCAAGTTCATGTATTAGGTATAACCCTGTGAGCCATTCGGCTCTTGAATCGGGTGCAACCGCAACAAACAGAAAACAAAAACATGAACAAGAAAACATCTCAAAGTGACTAAGTGCAAACAGAAAATCCAAGAAAAGACAGCAAAATATTGCAGAAAAGGCACCGTACACCAACACTGTGTGCAAACATCCCAGTGGGATGCAAGCTATCCTCTCGGTTTAAGCTGTGTCTGTGTTCATGTATCTGGATGGCTTCATGAACAAATCTCTGAAGGTAGCCGGTGGGTTTGCAGAGTACCACCGTCTTGGAAAAGTCAATTTCGTGTGAGCCCACTGCGTTAAAACAATGATCAGCAACGGCAGAGGTATTGGTCCTATATATAAGCTCCTAGCTTGGCAGTGTCTCATTCTTCACCTAAAGACGGCTGCTTGCGTTGTAGCCGAAACGTCGTGAGAATTATTTTATTTTATTATGTTTTATTTTTNATTATTTTATTACTTCCCTTCTACGTGACTTTACCGAAAGAACCAATAAGAAGATGGTCCTACCGTGTTTCAGATCTGTACCTTGTGTTCGCGAACGCGGCCCGAGACGTCCTTGCGTTTCCCCAATGTAACCGCTGCCAAAGAGTATGGATTACTGCAGTCACGAAAGCTTCCAATGAAGATCGAACGACTGGGTGCTCAAGGTTAGCGATTTGTCGCATTATCCGGCTGTATAGCAAATGAAAAAATACAATTACTTTACTATGCAAGTAAAAAGAAATGTGTGTGTTTTAATATTCAAATGTTTTTTTTTATTTAGGCCCTCTTTATAACATATGCTACAGGCCCGCATTAGCTTCATCCAGCACTGGGCGGATGCGACGACCCATCACAAACACATTCCTGCGGAGGGAGCTGGTAGGAACGTTGGGTTGCTCGGTCAATGGCCTGCAGGGTCAACGGCGGCGTGGTGTATTCCGCAAATATGCCCGACTGTGAGGGCGGGCACAAGCCGGCGTGAGTAGGTTAAACGTTTAAGGGCACCACGGGGTGACCAGCCCCTCCCCACCCAGCCCCACCCCACCCAGCCCCACCCCTCTTAACCCCCAACCCAGCCCCACCCTCCCCACCCAGCCCTTCCCCACCTCCCCTCCCCACCCAGCCCCTCCCCATGCTCCCAACCCAGCCCCTCCCCACCCTCCCTCCCACCCAGCCTCTCCCCACCCTCCCTCCCCACCCAGCCCCTCCCCACCCTCCCCACTCCACCCAGCCTCTCCCACCCTCCCCACTCCACCCAGCCCCTCCCCACCCTCCCCACTCCACCCAGCCTCTCCCACCCTCCCCTCTCCACCCAGCCCCTCCCCACCCAGCCCTCCCCACCCTCCCTCTCCACCCAGCCCCACCCCTCTCATGTTTGGATGCACGACACGACGGACGGACGGACACAATAATCCCCTGTGGGCTGGTGTAGCCAGGAGGTTCCTACCAATGCAACTACAACTTTAATTCCCCCACGTAGCAAGCCGCCGTGGAGCTCTTTGTCAGGAGCGACCTCGTGGACATCGCAAATGAAAGCTCAGCGTGGTGGGCGCGTCGTCATCATCACGACGGGCAACCTACAGCAGCGGACAATGACTCTGACGGCTCGTGGGTCGATTCTCGATGTGGAAGTGGGGGGAGGGGGGGAAACCGGAGGACCCGGAGAAAAATCCACGCCACCACTGGGAGAGAGAGAGAGAGACACGCAAACTGCAAATATACAGCAGCAGGTGTTAGATTCCGGGTCGAACCCACGACCTCCTGTATACCAGGCGAGGTAGTTAACATCTCAGAGCCACCGTGATGATGATGATGATGACAGAGAGAGACACGCAAACTCCAAATATACAGCAGCAGGCGTCAGGGTCGGGATCGAACCCACAACCTCCTGTGCACCAGGCGAGGTAGTCAACATCTCAGAGCCACCGTGATGATGATGATGAGAGAGAGACACGCAAACTTCAAATATACAGCAGCATTCGTCAAGGTCGGGATCGAACCCACGTCCTCCTGCACACCAGGCGAGGTAGTTAACATCTTATAGCAACCGTGATGATGATGAGAGAAAGACACGTAAACTCCAAATATACAGCAGGCTTCGGGCTCGGGATCTAACCCACGACTTCCTGTGTACCAGGCGAGGTAGTTAACATATCCTAGCCACCGTGATGATGATGAGAGAGAGACACGCAAACTCCAAATATACAGCAGCAGGCGTCAGGGTCGGATCGAACCCACGTCCTCCTGAACACCAGGCGAGGTAGTCAACATCTCCTAGCCACCGTGGCGCAGCGTTGCGTCCGTAGGCTGCTGCTCCCGGATTGGTCTCGACCACCATCGTGAAGCGTTCTGCCGGAGCCCAACATCGGTTTGAACCGGTTTGAACCGGTTTTTCGCACGGGTCGTATCGAACAGCGATAGGCACCGGCTTGTCTAGCTGTCGCGACTTGCGATGGACGTCGAATGGTGGAATGTTGAATTGTCTGCTGCTATACTTTCCCAATCAATGATGATGGTTATTCTTGGTTTTTCGGTAAAGTCACGTAGGTAAAAAATTAAAATTAATAAAAGTAAACTAAAAATAAAATATAAATCACGACGTTTCGAGGCAACACAAGCTTCCGTCTTCAGGTGGAACCGTCACAGCACGAAGGTAAAGTGAAATTAATAAAAGTAAAATAAAAATAAAATAAAATCACGACGTTTCAGAGGCAAGTTACTTGAAACAGCAATCGTGCTGTGACGGTTCCACCTGAAGACGGAAGCTTGTGTTGCCTCTGAAACGTGATCATGACTGGCTCCGGTTTAACAGCAGACGTCTCACTCCGAATCAGTCGACTGGCATTATATTTTCATCGGTTGCGTAACGCTGTGTGGAAGCTACCCGGTCTGTCGCTCCGCATGAAGCTTCGGGTCTTCTCAGCCACAGTCATTCCCTCCCTTCTCTACGCTTGCAAAACGTGGACCCTCTAATGGAACATCTTAGCCGGTTAGAAACATTTAGGCTGGCCTGCCTATGATCCATCCTGGGTTTAACCAGGCTGGATTGTGTGAGGAGCTCACAAATCCTTTGACAAAGTCCATCAGTGAGCTCCTCCGGCAGGCAAGGCTGCGTTGGCTGGGTCATGTAGCCCGCATGCCCAGCGACCGCATGCCTCAACAGCTTTTGTCCGGCCGGATCGAGGGGGCTAAATGGATGCGGCACGGGCTAGAGAAGAGATGGAGTGATGTGGTACAGGACGTGGAGCTGAGTGGACTTGCCGATGACTGGTACCAGCGGTGTCAAGATCGGCCTCTGTGGAGGAGGCTCGTGAAGGACGCTACTGGGCAGTTGGAGGCAGTCGCCCTCCAACTACAACGGAGGGCGGAGAGGCGACACTCACAACAACGAGCGGAGCGCCGGGTGGCTAAAGCACAGCAAGTTGGCACAGTAGGGGGCACAGGATGTGCATCAGCCAGTCATCTCAGTCAGTCGACCCGTGGCACCTGCTGGGTCTGCCCTGTGACCTCCTGCCAGTGGGCGTTCGACACTTCACATGGCCTCAATGTGCACATAGCCTGGCACAAGCGTCGTGGTGACGTCACGCGTGTGTGGTGCGTCGTGTGTGTGTGTGTGGTGTGTGTGGTGTGTGTGTGTCTGTGTGTGTGTGTGTGGTGTGTGTGGTGTGTGTGGTGTGTGTGGTTTGTGTGTGGTGTGTGTGTGTGGTTTGGGTGTGTGTGTGTGTGTGTGTGATGTGGTGTGTGTGGTGTGTGTGTGATGTGTGTGTGGTGTGTGTGTGGTGTGTGTGTGTGTGGTGTGTGTGGTGTGTGTGTTTCTGTGTGTGTGGTGTGGTGGTGTGTGTGTGGTGTGTGTGTGGTGTGTGTGTGGTGTGTCTCTGTGTGTGTCTGTGTGTGTGTGTGTGGTGTGTGTGGTGTGTGTGTGGTGTGTGTGTGTGGTGTGTATGTGTCTCTGTGGTGTGTGTGTGTGGTTTGGGTGTGTAATGTGTGTGGTGTGGGTGTGTGTGGTGTGTGTGTGATGTGTGTGTGGTGTGTGTGTGGTGTGTGTGTGTCTGTGTTGTGTGTGGTGTGTGTGTGTGTGTGTTTCTGTGTGTGTGTGTGGTGTGTGTGGTGTGTGTTTGTGGTGTGTGTGTCTCTGTGTGGTGTATGTGTGTGTGTGTGTGGTGTGTGTGTGTGTGTGTGTGGTGTGNTGTGTGTGTGTGTGTGTGTGGTGTGTGTGTGGTGTGTGTGTGTGTGTATGTGTGGTGTGTGTGTCTCTGTGTGGTGTGTGTGTGGTGTATGTGTAGTGTGTGTGTGGTGTGTGTGGTGTGTGTGGTGTGCGTGTGTGTGGTGTGTGTGTGTGGTGTGTGTGTGTGTGTGGTGTGTGTGTGTGTGTGTGTGGTGTGTGTGTGTGGTGTGTGGTGTGTGTCTCTGTGTGTGTGTGGTGTGTGTGTGGTGTGTGTGTGGTGTGTGTGTGGGTGTGTGTGGTGTGTGTGGTGTGTGTGTCTCTGTGTCTGTGTGTGTGTGGTGTGTGTGTGTGTCTCTGTGTGTTGTTAGTGGTGTGTGTGGTGTGTGTGTGTGGTGTGTGTGTGTGTGTGTGTGTCTCTGTGTGTGTGTGGTGTGTGTGGTGTGTGTGTGGTGTGTGTGTGTGGTTTCTCGCCACCCACCCTCTCGTGTTCCATGCTGCCCTTCATAGTTGCCTGCAAGCAGCACTTGACCCAACGAATCTGTCAAAGACTCTGTGAAGGCCACACGGGTTCCTGCCAGTGGCACGCAGCGTGTGTCTGCTGTGACGTCTCCCCATCCTTAATTAGATTATCCTCGCTGCGGTTCCGAGCCGAGTGACTTTGGCAGACAGGGCGATCCATCGATAGACACCCTATTGATTTCTGTAAATTTGTTTTCGTTGTTGTTCAAGTAACTTTGGTATTACTGTGATGGTTTCACCCACATAGACACCGTGAGTTCAGCACACAGAGAACACACCACAGACTCGGTGACATTGGGTGGTTGGGTGGTTGGGTGCTTGTTTTGTGTGGGTTCTTTAAGCTATGGGGTTTAAAGCCGGAGGAACCCAAGCAGTATAGGGGGAGAGTGAGAGAGAGAACACACCACAGACTCCACACACACAGAACACACCACAGACTCCACACACAGAACACACCACAGACACCACACACACAGAGAACACACCACAGACTCCACACACAGAACACACCACAGACACCACACACACACAGAACACACCACAGACTCCACACACACAGAGAACACACGCAGAGAACACACCACACAGAGAACACACCACAGACTCCACACACAAGAACACACCACAGACACCACACACACAGAGAACACACCACAGACTCCACACACAGAGAACACACCACAGATTCCACACACAGAGAACACACCACAGACTCCACACACAGAGAACACACCACAGACTCCACACACACAGAGAACACACCACAGACTCCACACACAGAGAACACACCACAGACTCCACACACAGAGAACACACCACAGACTCCACACACAGAGAACACACCACAGACACCACACACACAGACACCACAGACTCCACACAAACACACCACAGACACCACACACAGAGAACACACCACAGACACCACACACAGAGAACACACCACAGACACCACACACAGAGAACACACCACAGACTCCACACACACAGAGAGAACACACCACAGACTCCACACACATAGAACACACCACAGACTCCACACACAGAGAACACACCACAGACTCCACACACACAGAGAACACACCACAGACTCCACACACACAGAGAACACACCACAGACTCCACACACAGAGAACACACCACAGACTCACACACACAGAACACACCACAGACTCCACACACACAGAGAACACACCACAGACTCCACACACACACAGAACACACCACAGACTCCACACACAGAGAACACACCACAGACTCACACACGCAGAGAACACACATCAGACTCCACACACACAGAGAACACACCACAGACTCCACACACAGAGAACACACACAGACTCCACACACACAGAGAACACACCACAGACTTCACACACGCAGAGAACACACCACAGACTCACACACACAGAGAACACACCACAGACTCCACACACACAGAGAACACACCACAGACTCCACACACAGAGAACACACCACAGACTCCACACACAGAGAACACACCACAGACATCACACACAGAGAACACACCACAGACTCCACACACAGAGAACACACCAAAGACTCCACACACACATAGAAACACCACAGACTCCACACACAGAGAACACACCACAGACTCCACACACAGAGAACACACCACAGACTCCACACACACAGAGAACACACCACAGACTCCACACACACAGAGAACACCCACAGACACCTCACACAGAGAACACACCACAGACTCCACACACACAGAGAACACACCACAGACTCCACACACACAGAGAACACACCACAGACACCTCACACAGAGAACACACCACAGACTCCACACACACAGAGAACACACCACAGACACCACACACACAGAACACACCACAGACACCACACACAGAGAACACACCACAGACTCCACACACACAGAGAACACACCACAGACTCCACACACAGAGAACACACCACAGACTCCACACACAGAGAACACACCACAGACACCACACACAGAGAGAACACACCACAGACACCACACACACACAGAACACACCACAGACTCCACACACACAAAGCACACACCACAGACACACACACAGAGAACACACCACAGACACCACACACAGAGAGAACACACCACAGACTCCACACACACAGAGAACACACCACAGACTCCACACACAGAGAACACACCAAAGACTCCACACACACAGAGAACACACCACAGACTCCACACACAGAGAACACACCACAGACTCCACACACACAGAGAACACACCACAGACTCCACACACAGAGAACACACCAAGACTCCACACACACAGAGAACACACCACAGACTCCACACACAGAGAACACACCAAAGACTCCACACACAGAGAACACACCACAGACTCCACACACACAGAGAACACACCACAGACTCCACACACACAGAGAACACACCACAGACTCCACACACACAGAGAACACACCACAGACATCACACACAGAGAACACACCACAGACACCACACACACAGAGAACACACCAAAGACTCACACACACAGAGAACACACCACAGACTCCACACACAGAGAACACACCACAGACTCCACACACACAGAGAACACACCACAGACATCACACACAGAGAACACACCACAGACACCACACACAGAGAACACACCACAGACACCACACACACAGAGAACACACCAAAGACTCCACACACACAGAGAATACACCACAGACTCCACACACAGAGAACACACCACAGACTCCACACACACAGAGAACACACCACAGGCGAATACGAGACAAGATGGTCACACACACAGAGAACACACCACACACTCCACACACACAGAGAACACACCACAGACTCCACACACACACAGAGAACACACCACAGACTCCACACACACAGAGTACACACCACAGACTCCACACACAGAGAACACACCACAGACTCCACACACACACAGAGAACACTCCACAGACCCATACACACAGAGTTCGACCACCCGGGGCTCTCTAAAGGACTCCTCCGTGACATTATTTATGAATGACCATCTTGTCTCGTATTCACCACGTCGCTTTGGCGGCTCTTGAAATATTGAGTGGTTTCTTCTTTTTCACCGAAAACAAAACAACGCCTCTCCTCGTTATCCTGGATGCCGACCCCTCCCAATCCCTCATCTCAAGCCTCCCGTCAATCAAGCGGCTTCTGCCCGGCCACTCCGCCCACGCTAAACCACGTCCACTTTGAGAACAGACGCTGCTGCTGCTCCTCCACCATGCAGCATCCTCCTTCTTAATTTGGAGCTTTCGTGACTGCAGGAATACGTAATCGACCGGCTATGCGTTAATTGTGTGTTGACCGACTCTCTGTGTTGCATTACATTACATTTCGATATTTTGCTAGGTTATTTAATTAACGTGTCTCTCTCCCGTTCTCCTAATTTTCAAGCTTGCGTACTTTACCAGGCGTCGTCTCTAACCCCCTCCCCTCTCTCTATTTAAGGCCTCGTCACAGAGACGTTCTCTCTCTGTGTGTGCCTATGTGTTACTCTCTCTCTCTCTATGTATCTTGGTGATATCTGTCTGCTTATACAGCCTCCTCCTCCCATCATCCTCCATCGTAACCCCTCTGCTCCCGTTTCTCTGCTCATTTCCATCCCTCACTCCGTCTCTTCCATCTCCCCTTCTACCTCTCTCTCCGCTCTCCCCGTCGCTTTCTCTTTCTACCACGTGCATCACAACCCAGCGATTTGACTCCCCTTCTCGTCCTGGTGGTGATGGTGGCCTAGGCACTGGTCACAAAGTCGTCAGTCCATCCTAACCTGAGCACTTTCACACAAACTCTCTGGTGAAATTCTCTCCCGCGACTAAACTGTTTACTGAACTCTATTCTTAGGTTTTTTTCGGTGAAGTCACGTAGGTACAAAATTTAAATTAATAAAAGTAAAATATAAATAAAATAAAAATCACGACGTTTCGGAGGCAACACAAGCTTCCGTCTTCAGGTGGAACAGTCACAGCACGATTGTTGTATCAAGTGATACATTCTAGATTTGAAGCTTTCGTGATTGCAAGGATTCATATTCTTAGGTTTTTTCGGTAAAGTCACGTAGGTAAAAAAAGTGCTGTGACGGTTCCACCTGAAGACGGAAGCTTGTGTTGCCTCCGAAACGTCGTGATTTTTATTTTATTTTATTTTAATTAATTTTAATGTTTTACCTACGTGACTTTACCGAAAAAACCAAAAAATATGAATCCTGGCAGTCACGAAAGCTTCAAATCTAGAATGTTTACCGAACTCTATTTGTTAAATTTCGATATAAAGCTTTCGTGACTGCAGGGATTCATCTTCTTGGTTCTTTCGGTAAAGTCACGTAGAAGGGAAGTAATAAAAATAAAACATAATAAAATAATTCTCACGACGTTTCGGCCATAACGCAAGCAGCCGTCCTCAGGTGAAGACCAGTCTGACGCTGTCTCCCCGACAGACCTGTCTTCACCTGAGGACGGCTGCTTGCGTTGTGGCCGAAACGTCGTGAGAATTATTTTATTATGTTTTATTTTTATTATTTTATTATTTCCCTTCTACGTGGTGACTTTACAGAAAGAACCAAGAAGATGAATCCCTGCAGTCACGAAAGCTTTACATCGAAAAATAGTTGAGTTGATATCTGTTTGTTGTAGGTGTGCCCTGCCACCCATGATAACCAGGCGTGCAATGACCTTCATCAACTTTATTGGTTATTTCGGTAAAGTCACGTAGAAGGGAAATAATAAAATATAAAAATAAAACATAATAAATAATTCTCACGACGTTTCGGCCACAACGCAAGCAGCCGTCCTCAGGTGAAGAACAGGTCTGTCGGGAAGACGCTGTCAGGTGAAGAACAGGTCTGTTGGAAAGACGCTGTCTTCCCGACAGACCTGTTCTTCACCTGAGGACGGCTGCTTGCGTTGTGGCCGAAACGTCGTGAGAATAATTTTATTATGTTTAATTTTTATTATTTTATTACTTCACTTCTACGTGACTTTACCGAAAGAACCAAGAAGATGAATCCCTGCAGTCACGAAAGCTTTAAATCGAAATATAATTTTTAATGTTTAATATTTTATTATTTTTATTACTTCCCTTCTACGTGACTTTACCGAAAGAACCAAGAAGATGAATCCCTGCAGTCACGAAAGCTTTAAATCGAAATTTGACCTTCATCACATTATAGGGAATCTGCAAGATCCGTCTGTTTGGTGGCCTCCTTTTTCCCCACTCACTTTTATTACTGAACTAGCTACGGATGTTTTTTTTGTCTTTTTGTTTGTTAACCCCGCAGTGCAAATAAACATTTAAAATGTTTTAAGGTTGCTGCAGCGCGTATTGTGTTTAAAGGGAAAGAAAGCATCACGGTGACGGTATTAATGATGATGATGATAATAAAATATGTAAGGCTACTCAGAAATGTGCGTCTTTGCTTTCATGGCGGGTCCCATCGGTCTAGGATTATCCTCAAATAAAGGGGGTGCGGGGGGGGTGGTTACCGCATCTTCATTCTGATTCTCTATTGATGCGACAGCCGAATGCACTTTACTTGTGGTCTACGTTAGACCGCGAGGACATTTGAAATAAAAAAACTAAATTGGTTGAATCATTTTGTTCAAAATTCACATTTGTTTACTTCCGTAAGATAGAGAGGGTTTTTTGGCGGCTTGGACTACATCATCGCCAAGTAAATATAAATGTTTGTCAATAAACCCACCGCCACCACCAAGACATAGACAAAGATCCCCGTATAGCTCTAACAGACTGTTGGGGCAAGTGCTGTTAGCGAGCAGCACCTATGAAGACCGGCACGGCACACGAGGGGCGGGGTGGCCAACACCACGCCCGGCCGCCTTTGTCTCCCCAGTGGCGATGTTTACACACCGCAACAGATGCTCATTTAAGGCTGAGTCGATCTAGGGGAGGCCCACGACCGGTTCAGATAATCGTCACCGGTGTTGGCCGTGAGCGGGATTCGAACCCACGTTGCCGGGTTCATAGCGCAGCGGNGCTAACCGCTGCACCACCGCTCCCAATAACCAGCCGCACCTTAACAACTCTTGGAACCTCCGATTTCAACCAGTCTACACAACAAAGGCTCATTCCTAGCAGCGTGCTTCAGCCGCACCGAACTTCACAATAATAATATCCAGGGCCTGCCTTGGCTCCCTCCCACCCTCAACCAGTATATATACAAGGACTGTTTTCTTGGAATTTCTCTCACTTGATACAGCTATCGTGCTGTGACGGTTCCACCTGTGTTGCCTCCGAAACGTCGTGATTTTATTTTATTTTATTTTAGATTTATTAATTTTAATTTTTTACCTACGTGACTTTACCGAAAAAACCTAAGAATAACAATTAGTAAGTGTCTATCACGTGACACAAAACGTGCCCAAATGCGTTACTAGTTCAGCGCTCACCGGTTGTCTAGAGGAGGAGAAGTGAAACCCTCGGAACAACCATTTACAATGCGAATTCTTAGGTTTTTTCGGTAAAGTCACGTAGGTAAAAACATTAAATTAATAAAGTAAAATGAAAATAAAATAAAAATCACGACGTTTCGGAGGCAACACAGGCTTCCGTCTTCAGGTGGAACCGTCACAGCACGATTGCTGTATCAAGTGATACGTCGTGATTTTTATTTTATTTTTTATTTTACTTTTATTAATTTTAAGTTTTTTACCTACGTGACTTTACCGGTAAAAAACCTAAGAATATGAATCCTTGCAGTCACGAAAGCTTCAAATCTAGAATTTACAATTCGAGTTAGCCGCGATGTTGCGGCCGGTAATTACAAGAACAACAACCAGAATCATCAGGCGATAGCCAGAGTTGGCGCTCACTGCAATTTTGAGGAGTACACGGGGAGAAAGCGAGAGGGTGATGGGGCAGGTGCGGTGTCGTTTATCTCTGAGCGTGCGTGCCCTCTGGGTACAATGCTGCCTTGGGCACAAACAAAGGACGCAAGAAAGAAGAGACGGAAAGAGGGCCGTCGGACTGCAAGAAGGGCTGCGTGCAGAACGAGAGAGCGAGAGAGTGAGCGAGAGAGTGGGCGAGAGAGTGAGCGAGAGAGTGAGCGAGAGAGTGAGAGAGTGAGCGAGAGAGTGAGCGAGAGAGTGACCGAGAGAGTGAGCGAATGAGTGAGCGAGAGAGTGAGCGAGAGAGTGGGCGAGAGAGTGACCGAGAGAGTGAGCGAATGAGTGAGCGAGAAAGTGAGCGAGAGAGCGAGAGAGTGAGCGATAGAGTGAGCGAGAGAGTGAGCGAGAGAGCGAGCGACAGAGTGACCGAGAGAGTGAGCGAGAGAGTGAGCGACAGAGTGACCGAGAGAGTGAGCGAGAGAGCGAGCGACAGAGTGACCGAGAGAGTGAGCGAGAGAGTGAGCGAGAGAGTGAGCGAGAGAGTGAACGAGGGAGTGAGCGAGAGAGTGAGCGAATGAGTGAGCGAGAGAGTGAGCGAGAGAGTGGGCGAGAGAGTGACCGACAGAGTGACCGAGAGAGTGAGCGAGAGAGTGAGCGAGAGAGTGAGCGAGAGGGTGAGCGAGAGGTGAGCGAGAGGGTGAGCGAGAGGGTGAGCGAGAGGTGAGCGAGAGGGTGAGCGAGAGAGTGAGCGAGAGGGTGAGCGAGAGAGTGAGCGAGAGGTGGGGTTTACATAAAGCAAAGTAAAAAAAAATACGAAATGATGAATCGAAGCAAAGTGCCGACTACACGAGCATCTTCTTGTTTCCACTGATCGTAAAAAAAAAAGAGAGAGGGCGAGAGCAAAAAACCGATCACGTGGGAAGATTCGCGTGTAATTAGGCATTAGTGCGTGGCTTTAGTTGGTGAGACGCAACGATTTTAAACATCGCCACTGATGCTGAGAGGGGCAGGCAAGCGGCCAGAGCGAACATCGCGCCTGCCAGTCACCCCGCCTCGCTTTTCCCCAGTTCCACGCGGTCATCAGCGGAGCTCACAGCTGCCGCTGTTGTTTTGGGCGCCACGGTGGCTAGGAGATGTTAACTACCTCGCCTGGTATACAGGAGGTCGTGGGTTCCATGCCGACCCTGCCGCCGACTGTATATTTGCTTAATGCGTGTCTCTCTCTCTCTCATCATCATCATCACGGTGGCTAGGAGATGTTAACTACATCGCCTGGTATACAGGAGGTCGTGGTTCGATTCCGACCCCGACGCCTGCTGCTGTATATTTGGAGTCTGCGTGTCTCTCTCTCTATCATCATCACGGTGGCTAGGAGAGGTTAACTACCTCGCCTGGTATACAGGAGGTCGTATGTTCTATCCTGACCCCGACGCCTGCTGCTGTATATTTGGAGTCTGCGTGTCTCTCTCTCTCATCATCATCACGGTGGCTAGGAGATGTTAACTACCTCGCCTGGTATACAGGAGGTCGTATGTTCTATCCTGACCCCGACGCCTGCTGCTGTATATTTAGAGTCTGCGTGTCTCTCTCTCTCTGATCATCAGTCATCATCATCACGGTGGCTAGGAGATGTTAACTACCTCGCCTGGTGTACAGGAGGTCGTGGGTTCGATCTTGACCCTGACGCCTGTATATTTGGAGTCTGCGTGTCTCTCTCTCTCATCATCATCATCATCACGGTGGCTAGGAGATGTTAACTACCTCGCCTGGTATACAGGAGGTCGTGGGTTCGATCCCAACCCTGACGCCTGCTGCTGTATATTTGGAGTTTGCGTGTCTCTCTCTCTCATCATCATCATCACGGTGGCTAGGAGATGTTAACTACCTCGCCAGGTGCACAGGAGGTCGTGGGTTTGCGTGGATTTTTCTTCAGTTCCTCCTGTTCTCCCCCACCCCACCTTTAGAATCAACATCACGCGTTGAGAGTATTTGGCTGCTACTCATGTCCACACAAGATGCTTCAGTGGGCGATCATTTGCGGCCAGGTCGCTTCTGACAAAGAGCCATAGCATCGCAGCGGCCCTTTGCCTGCGAGAATAGTAACAAGTATAACCAGTAAAAACAAAGTTTTTCACTATAAATCCTTTATATGCGTGGCGGCTAGAGTCCTCTCGTCCTCTGGCTTGAGATGGCTGCCACCTATGGGTCAGATGAATGCCTGTCACCATTAAGCAATTGGTAATTAAATATAATTTTTTTCCTAAAAGTGTAAAATTTTGGGGAAAAATTTCACGAAAATAAATTGTCACGCACAACGAGTCTTGTGTGCAAAATGTCAGCTCGATTGGATCACGGGAAGTGGGTTAAAAAACGACCGAAAGATTTGCACGGTCGTAAGCACGCAAGCAAGCAAGCAAGTGAACTTAATATAAAGGATTTAAAAAAGGGATGATCGTCACGAAGCAAAGTCAACGACCGCTGCCTTTCACACGAGACACAGCCTGCGATGGTTTCACATTAGCGGAGTATTTTTATTTATTTTTTTTTCATTCAGACTCTGTCTTCTCGACAGACCTGTTCTCCACCTGAGGACGGCTGCTTGCGTTGTGGCCCAAACGTCATGAGAATAATTTTATTATGCTTCTTTTTATTATTTATTATTTCCATTTACGTGACTTTACCGAAAGAACCAAGAAGATATTTTTATTTTATTATTTTATTTTACTTTTATTAATTTTAATTTTTACCTACGTGACTTTACCGAAAAAACCTAAGAATACGACGTTGAATAGCTGCTGTGTGGCGTAGCGTAGGGGGAGGGCACCCCAGCGGCAGCTGTCTGTGCGCGGCTCAAGGCGATCATCACGAAGGGAAGGTTCTTTCCAAACGCAAAACAGCGGGCGATTGCACGTGGCGTACACGGGCAGTTGCAGGGTTGTCTGGCTGCGCCTTGACATTTTTTGTAAATCCTTTATATTAAGTTCACTTGCTTGCTTACTTAATTACCAATTGCTTAATGGTTGGCAGGCAATCATCTGACCCATAGGTGGCAGCCATCTCAAGCCAGAGGACGAGAGGACTCTAGCCGCCACGCATATAAAGGATTTATAGTGAAAAACTTTGTTTTACGGGTTAATATTTTTTTAAATCCTTTATATTAAGTTCACTTGCTTGCTTACTTGCTTGCTTGCGCGCTTACGACCGTGCAAATCTTTCGGTCGTTTTTAACCCACTTCCGTGATCCAATCGAGCTGACATTTTGCACACAGACTCGTTGTGCGTGACAATTATTTTGGTGAAAAAATTTCCCAAAATTTTACACTTTTTAGGAAAAATCAATTATATTTAATTACCAATTGCCTAATGGTGGCAGGCAATCATCTGACCCATAGGTGGCAGCCATCTCAAGCCAGAGGACGAGATGACTCTCGCCGCCACGCATATAAAGGATTTATAGTGAAAAACTTTTACGGGTTAATTTTTCTCTTTTACACGGCGGTCGTGGGCAGGGAAGTCTCAACTTGAAGTGGAAGCTGTCACATCGCCAAAATTGAGCACAAAGTCCAATTACGACTCGCAAATTTGCCGAAGAACGCCAAGTGTTGCCGGGTGGGTGGGGGGAAGATCGCCACCAAGGTTTTGGTAGTACATGTTTAGGACATTTATTGTGAAAATTCCGTCACAGTTCCTATGATTGCTTTTTCATTGCTTTCATGGCTTTATTTTGGTGATTTCGAAAAGTGTATTGGTTTAGCCATGTGTGTTTGCTGTAGTACGGAGTTAGACTGATGGCCTTAATCTAAGTTGTCTTGTGGTTGTTGTTGTTTGACTTGCATCCCACTGGGATTTTTGCACACAGAGTTGGTGTACGGTGTTTTTTCTGCAATATTTTGCTGTCTTTTCTTGGATTTTCTTTTGCACTTAGTCACATATTTACTTTAAGATGTTTTTTGTTAATGTTTTGTTTTTGTTTGTTGCGGTTGCACCCGATGCAAGAGCCGAATGGCTCACAGGGCTATACCTAATAGATGAACTTGAACTTGAACGCACTGCCGAGCCAATTCACGGCTTCAGATTTCCTATCGCCACTCAGGAACGAAGTGCTCACGATTTCTGATCGCCGCTTATTTGATTTTTTTGGAGTTATAATGATAAACCCTCTCGCTCTCTCTCTCTCTCGTGGGAGGCTTCCCGTCAAGTTTCTCTCACGTCAGGGTGGGAGAGATGATGTCCCTGCTGCTGATTAGAATATTTTTTTAAATCCTTTATATTAAGTTCGCTCGCTTGCGTGCTTGCTTGCTTGCTTACGACCGTGCAAATATTTCGGTCGTTTTTGTAACCCACTTCCCGTGATCCAATCGAGCTGACATTTTGCACACAGACTCGTTGTGCGAGACAATTAATGTCGTGAAATTTTTTTCCAAAATGTTACACTTTTTAGGGAAAATAAATTTATTTTACATATATTCAAATAGAACTCATTCATGGCTTTGGCTGAACGTCACAGTGTAGGAGCCCAGAGCGTGGCACCTCCACAGGCCGTGGCGGAGTAGCACAGTTGGTAGCGCCCTCGCTTCCCATGCCAAAGGTTTGGGGATCGATCCCCGCGTCCTCCACAGGCGAATATATTTTTAAATCCTTTATATTAAGATCGCTTGCTTGCTTGCGTGCTTGATTACTTGCTTACGAGCGTGCAAATCTTTCGGTCGTTTTTAAATCCTTTATATTAAATTCGCTTGCTTGCTTGCGTGCTTGCTTGCTTACGACCGTGCAAATCTTTCGGTCGTTTTGTAACCCACTTCCCGTGATCCAATCGAGCTGACATTTTGCACACAGACTCGTTGTGCGTGACAATTTATTTCGTGAAAATTCCAAAATTTTACACTTTTAGGAAAAAATAAATAATATTTAATTACCAATTGCTTAATGGTGGCAGGCAATCATCTGACCCATAGGTGGCAGCCATCTCAAGCCAGAGGACGAGATGACTCTCGCCGCCACGCATATAAAGGATTTATAGTGAAAAACTTTGTTTTTACGGGTTAATTTTTCTCTTTTACACGGCGGTCGTGGGCAGGAAGTCTCAACTTGAAGTGGAAGCTGTCACATCGCCAAAATTGAGCACAAAGTCCAATTACGACTCGCAAATTTGCCGAAGAACGCCAAGTGTTGCCGGGTGGGGTGGGGGGAAGATCGCCACCAAGGTTTTGGTAGTACATGTTTAGGACATTTATTGTGAAAATTCCGTCACAGTTCCTATGATTGCTTTTTCATTGCTTTCATGGCTTTATTTTGGTGATTTCGAAAAGTGTATTGGTTTAGCCATGTTTGTTTGCTGTAGTACGGAGTTAGACTGATGGCCTTAATCTAAGTTGTCTTGTGGTTGTTGTTGTTTGACTTGCATCCCACTGGGATTTTTGCACACAGAGTTGGTGTACGGTGTTTTTTCTGCAATATTTTGCTGTCTTTTCTTGGATTTTCTGTTTGCACGTAGTCACATATTTACTTTAAGATGTTTTTTGTTAATGTTTTTGTTTTTTGTTTGTTGCGGTTGCACCCGATGCAAGAGCCGAATGGCTCACAGGGCTATACCTAATAGATGAACTTGAACTTGAACGCACTGCCGAGCCAATTCACGGCTTCAGATTTCCCTATCGCCACTCAGGAACGAAGTGCTCACGATTTCTGATCGCCGCTTATTTGATTTTTTTGGAGTTATAATGATAAACCCTCTCGCTCTCTCTCTCTCGTGGGAGGCTTCCGTCAAGTTTCTCTCACGTCAGGGTGCTGCTGATTATAACTTTTTTTTATCAAGTAAGGACCCAAACTTAGCTCCATAAAGTGCGGCTATTTATGCAGCAGCCACCTGGCCATCACAGATGATAGCTCAACGCGAAGTGGGTGCGAGGGCTGGTAACCCCTCCACCTTCAATTCATTGCCACGAAACTACGACTTAAACAAAAATATGTAACTAATAAGCTTGTGCCGGAGGCCCGGGGTACAGGCCTCTATGACGTCTCCTGGCCAAACCCCAATTGGCGGAGCCAGGAGATTGAATCTTCACCTCGGGGCTCCTCCAGAAACAACGAAAAGCCACTACGGATGGCCACGTGGAATGTTCGAACGCTCACTGCGGAGGAGAGGCTGCCACTCCTCTGTCGGGAGCTGGACCGGTACTGCCAAATCACTGTCATCGTGGGGGCTGACACCCACCCTCGGCCACATCTCGCCGGGCCCCCGCCGATCGGGTGATCGACCCCCCCACCCGTACCAGCGCCCTCTCTGATGGACATGGCAAAGTAGCTGGCTCACACTCACTCACTCACTCCACGCTCTCACAGACTCACACACTCACTCTCACATACTCACTCACACACTCACTCACACACTCACACTCACTCACACACTCACTCACACACTCTCACACACTCACTCACACCCACTCACCCACAGACTCACTCACTCACACTCTCACTCACTCACTCCACGCTCTCACAGACTCACTCACACTCACTCACTCACTCACCCACCACTCACACACTCACTCACTCACTCACACACTCACACACCACTCACTCACACTCACTCACTCACTCACACACTCACTCACTCACCCACACACTCACTCACTCACACACACACTCACACACTCACTCACACTCACACACACTCACACACACTCACACACTCACACACTCACTCACACTCACACACTCACACACANTCACACACACACACTCACACACACACTCACACACGTCACACACTCACTCACTCACTCCACGCTCTCACAGACTCACACACACACTCACACACTCACACACTCACGCACTCACTCACACACTCACTCACTCACACACTCACACTCTCACACACTCACGCACTCACTCACTCCACGCTCTCACACACTCACTCACTCACTTACTCACACACTCACTCACTCCACTCACACTCACTCACACACTCACTCACACACTCACTCACTCACACACTCACTCTCGGACAACACACACACTCANACACACACACNCACAACCACACTCACACACTCACACACACTCACTCACTTACTCACACACTCACTCACTCACTCACACTCACTCACACACTCGCTCACACACTCACTCACTCACACTCACTCACNCACACACACTCACGTGTACTCACACACTCACTATAAACACACACACANTCACTCACACACTCACTCACACACACTCTACTCACTCACTCACACACACTCACACACACTCACTCACTCACACACTCACACACTCACTCACACACTCTCACTCACACACTCACTCACTCACTCACACACTCACTCACTCACACACTCACTCACACACTCTCACACACTCACACTCACTCCACGCTCTCACTCACTCACTCACAGACTGACTCACACTCACTCACTCACACACTCACTCACACACTCACTCACACACTCTCACACACTCACACACACACTCTCACACACTCACTCACACACTCTCACACTCTCACACACTCACTCACTCACTCACACACTCACTCACTCACACACACACACTCACTCACTCTCACACTCTCACACACTCACTCACTCACTCACACACTCACTCACTCACACACTCACTCACACACTCTCACACACTCACACTCACTCCACGCTCTCACTCACTCACTCACAGACTGACTCACACTCACTCACTCACACACTCACTCACACACTCACTCACACACTCTCACACACTCACTCACTCACTCACACACTCACTCACACACTCTCACACTCTCACACACCACTCACTCACTCTCACACACTCACTCACCACACCACTCACTCCACTCACTCACACACTCACTCACACACTCACTCACACACTTACTCACACACTTACTCACACACTCACTCACACACTCACTCACACTCACACACTTACTTACACATTCACACTCACACACTCACTCACACACCAGCTCACTCACTCACACACTCACACTCACACACACACTCACACACACACACTCACACACACTCACAACACTCACACACTCACTCACTCACACACTCACTCACTCACACACTCACTCACTCCAAACTCTCACACACTCACTCACACACTCACTCACACACTCACTCACACTCACACACACTCACTCCACGCTCTCACACACTCCCACACTCACACACTCACTCACTCACACACTCACTCACACACTCACACACTCACTCACACACTCACCCACACACACTCACACACTCACTCACACACTCACTCACACACTCACTCACTCACACTCACACACACTCACTCCACGCTCTCACACACTCCACACTCACACACTCACTCACTCACACACTCACTCACACACTCACACACTCACTCACACACTCACCCACACATTCACACTCACTCACACACTCACTCACACACTCTCACACACTCACTCACACACTCTCACACACCCACTCACTCACTCACACACTCACTCCACGCTCTCACAGACTCACTCACACACTCACTCACACTCACTCACTAACTCACACACACTCACTCACACTCACTTACACTCACATCACACTCACTCACACCACATTCCCACAGACTCACTCACACACTCACTCACTCCACACTCTCACACACTCACTCACACACTCACACACACTCACTTACACTCACATCACACTCACTCACACTCACTCCACTCTCCCCCAGACTCACTCACACCCACTCACTCCACACTCTGTAGAACAGGGAGGTGGAAGACAGAGAGAGATCCAGAGAGAGATCCAGAACATACAAACTCCACGCAGAGAGCTATGCGAGGACTTCATCCAGCAGTGGATAAGTCATAGCTGATCGCCCTGGGCCCCGAGCTTTGGGGGTCCCCGTGCGTCGACTTCACGGCGCCAATATTAAATACTTCCGGATTAGTTTGCAGGCGCTCGTGCCAGGCTACGTGCCCGTTGAGGCCACGTGAAGTGTCGAACGCTCGCTGGCTGGAGGACACGGGACAGACCCAACAGGTGCCATGGGTCGACTGACTGAGATGGGCGGCTGATGCACCACCCGTGCACCGACACACACAGAGAACACACAAACTCCACACACACAACACACAAACTCCACACACACAACACACAACACACAAACTCCACACACACTCACTCACACACTCAAACTCCACACACACACAGAACACACAAACTCTACACACACACACAACACACAAACTCCACACACACACACAGAACACACAAACTCACACACACAGAACACACAAACTCCACACACACACACAGAACACACAAACTCCACACACACACACCACACACACACAGACACACACACACACAACACACAAACTCCACACACACACAGAACACACAAACTCTACACACACAGAACGCACAAACTCCACACACACACAGAACACACAAACTCCACACACACACACCACACACACACAGACACACACACACACAACACACAAACTCCACACACACAGAGAACACACAAACTCCACACACACACACCACACACACAGACACACACACACACAACACACAAACTCCACACACAGAGAACACACAAACTCCACACACACACAGAACACACAAACTCCACACACACACAGAACACACAAACTCCACACACACAGAGAGACACAAACTACACACACACACAGAACACACAAACTCCACACACACACACAGAACACACAAACTCCACACACACAGAGAACACACAAACTCCACACACACACAGAACACACAAACTCCACACACACACAGAACACACAAGCTCCACACACACACACATAACAGACAAACTCCACACACACAGAGAGAACACACAAACTACACACACACACAGAATACACAAACTACACACACATAACACAAACTCCACACACACAGAACGCACAAACTCCACACACACACATAACACACAAACTCCACACACACACAGAGAACACACAAACTACACACACACAGAGAGAACACACAAACTGCACACACACACAGAGAACACACAAACTACACACACACAGAACGCACAAACTCCACACACACACACAACACACAAACTCTCCACACACACAACACACAAACTCACACACACAACACACAAACTCCACACACACACACACAGAACACACAAACTCCACGCACACACACAGAGACAGAACACACAAACTCTACACACACAGAGACAGAACACACAAACTCTCCACACACACAACACACAAACTCTCCACACACACAACACACAAACTCCACACACACACAGAACACACAAACTCCACGCACACACACAGAACACACAAACTCACACACACACACAGAGACAGAACACACAAACTCTACACACACACACACAACACAAACTCCACACACACACACACAGATGCCTCCCCCCGGGGTCTGGGAATCGAACCCAGGCGTTCCACCGCGTGTCCACGAGCGCACCACCCACCACGGATGACCGATTTCGCGAGAGGCTTTTCACAAAGAAATCGTTCACCGGCCAAGGCTCTGCAACTGCCCAGCCTTCCCGCTGTTCTCTGGGCTACTCGCCATGGCAATGTGCACTCGCTGCTCGCCCTGCCAATATAGATTTAAGGATGATTATTTAAATAAAAAAATTCTGCGTCTATGTATTTGAACAAAAATCCTATTTTAATCGCACTTTTGCTGAGCCCATTTTCCCAAAAGGGGGCAAAGAAAAAAGAACGGCCAAGCGGCCAGCGACAATCAGCACTCGTAGGAACGGCGGGGTGCGTAGGAGTGGAGCGACGCGCGTGTTTGAATTGAAACGAGGTTGTTGTTGTTGTTATTGTTGTTGATGATGAGAGTGCGGAGTGAAGAGGCGATGGTGGTGAGATGGTGGTGAGTGAAGAGGAGGGGATTCCAGATTGGAGCGGTGCGAGCGAAGAAGCAAAAAGAGAGAGGTGAGGTGACGTGCGGTGTGGTGAGTGAGGCGGTGTGTGGGTGAGTAGGTGGGAGAGAGGGATGGTGGTGGGTGAGTGAGTGAGTGGGTGAGTGAGGGCGGTGTGTGGGTGAGTAGGTGGGAGAGAGGAGGGTGGTGGATGAATGTGTGTGCGGGTATGTGAGTGAATGGGTGGTGAGTGAGAGGTGAGTGAGTAGGTGAGTGTGTGAGGGAGTGAGTGAGTGAGTGGATGATTGAGTGAGTGAGTGGGTGAATGAGTGGGTGAGTGAGTGAGCGGGTGTATGAGTGGGTGAGTGAGTGAGTGAGTGGGTGAGTGAGTGGGTGAGTGAGTGAGGGTGGATGAGTGAGTGAGTGAATGAATGGGTGGTGAGTGAGTGAGTGAATGGTGAGGTGAGTGGGTGAATGAGTGGGTGAGTGAGTGAGTGAGGGGTGTATGAGTGAGTGGGTGAGTGGGTGAGTGGGTGAATGTTTGAGTGGGTGTGAGTGAGTGGGTGAGTGAGTGGGGAGTGAGTGGGTGTATCGGTAGGTGAGTGAGTGGGTGGTGAGTGAGTGAGTGGGTGAGTGAGTGAATGAGGTGAATGAGTGGGTGGGTGAGTGAGTGGTGAGTGAGTGGGTGAGTGAGTGGTGGGTGAGTGAGTTGGTGAGAGAGTGGTGAGTGAGCGGGTGGATGAGTGAGTGAGTGGGTGAATGAGTGGTAGTGAGTGAGTGAGTGGGTGGTGAGTGAGTGAGTGTATAGGTGAGTGAGTGAGTGGGTGAGTGAATGGGTGAGTGAATGGATGGGTGAGTGAGTGAATGGGTGAGTGAGTGAGTGAATGGATGGGTGAGTGAGTGGGTGAGTGAGTGAGTGAGTGGGTGGGTGAGTGGTGAGTGAGAAAGTGAGTGAGTGGTGAGTGAGTGGTGAGTGAGTGAATGGTGGGTGAGTGAGTGAGTGAGTGGTGGGTGGTGAGTGGTGAGTGGTGAGTGGTGAGTGAGTGAGAGTGAGTGAGTGGGTGAGTGAGTGGGTGAGTGAGGGTGGGTGAGTGAGTTGGTGAGAGAGTGGGTGAGTGAGCGGTGGATGAGTGGGTGAGTGAGTGAATGAGTGGGTGAGTGAGTGAGCGGGTGTATGAGTGGTGAGTGAGTGGGTGAGTGAATGAGTGAGTGAGTGGTTAGTGAGTGAGTGGTGAGTGAGTGAGTGGGTGAATGGATGGGTAGGTGAGTGAGTGAGTGAGTGGGTGAGTGAGTGAATGGATGGGTGAGTGAGTGGGTGAATGATTGAGTGTGTCTGTCCTCTCACTCTCCCTCTGCTCTGCACGGCTCTCCTTTCCCCGTAGCTGTCTCAAACTCTCACCGCCATCTCTGTCGCGTTACTTTCCTCTGAACGCAGCGAGACTCAACCCACGAGACCCCATTGGGATTTGATTTTCCACCAAGCGAATGGTCCACCCCATTGGCCACCATCCGCTGCACACGCTCAAGTCAGCGTCAGACGATACCCGATGTCACAAGTGTAAACTAGTAGCGCGCAACCGTGGGTCATCCAGGACAGAGACCGTTGTCCAACGAGTCATAGCGACCGACGCAGTGCCCCCCCCCCCCCCAAGATCAACAACCACCAATGAGACATCAGCTGAGCGATGATGATGATGGTTCACTGCTCAGCAGCTGCTACTCCAGACGCTGTGGTTACCTGTGGCTTGACTCCCAACTAGTAGCGTGTGACCGTGGTCATCCACAACGGAGACACTACAGCCACTTTTAATGAACGACGCAATGCCCCCACCAAGATCAACAACCACCAATGAGACATCACGAGGGCGATGATGATGATGGTTCACTGCTCAGCAACTGCTATTCTAGACCCTGGGATTTTCTGTGGCTTGACTCCCCAACTAGTAGCGTGTGGCCGTGGGTCATCCACAACGGAGACACTACAGCGACTTTTAATGAACGACGCAATGCCCCCACCAAGATCAACAACCACCAATGAGACAACAGCTGGGCGATAATGATGGTGACGATGACGATGATTCACTGCTCAGCTGCTGCTACTCTAGACGCTGGGGTTATCTGTGGCTTGACCGCATCACTGCCCCATTGCAGGTGTCGTCTCTGCGTTGACATCAACATCATCACGACTACGTCCCCAGAATCAGAATAATAAGTAGCAGACTCTCATGGGATGTTGGCTATCAACAACAAGGCTACTTCTTCTTGGTTCTTTCGGTAAAGTCACGTAGAATGGAAATAATAAAATAATAAAATAAAACATTATAAATAATTCTCACGACGTTTCGGCCACAACGCAAGCAGCCGTCCTCAGGTGAAGACCAGGTCTGTCTCCCCGACAGACCTGGTCTTCACCTTAGACAGACCTGGTCTTCACCTAAGGACGGCTGCTTGCGTTGTGGCCGAAACGTCGTGAGAATTATTGTATTATGTTTTATTTTTATTATTTTATTACTTCCCTTCTACGTACTTTACCGAAAGAACCAAGAAGATGAATCCCTGCAGTCACGAAAGCTTTAAATCGTTATTTAATTATGTTTTATTTTTATTATTTATTATTTCCCTTCTACGTGACTTTACCGAAAGAACCAAGAAGATGAATCCCTGCAGTCACGAAAGCTTTAAATCGAAACAAGGCAACTCCTATGACTAATTGGGAATGGGACGCAAGCGTAGATTGATCACCCTGTCGCTGGCCGCCTTTGGGAGGGTGCATAGTGTGAAATAGCCGAAACACCCTAGGAACCAAAGGTACACTACTGACGATGCGCTCCCCAAATTTCACCAGGCTCACTGTTCATGAAGTCTTGGAAGTGCTTGCACAAAGGATAGTAACATCTCATATTCTTAGGTTTTTTCGGTAAAGTCACGTAGGTAAAACATTTATTTACTTTCATTAATTTTAATGTTTTACCTACGTGACTTTACCGAAAAAAACCTAAGAATATGAATCTTGCAGTCACGAAAGCTTCAAATCTAGAATTAGTAACATATCATCCTGTGTTCTTGGAATCGCATCTCTCTCTCTCTCTCTGCGCCCATTCTACTTCTCATCTTAAAGACGAGGTTGGCCAAGGCGCTCGACAACAATTATACAATTGTCCGAGGCATGATGATGATGATAATTTGAAATGAAGAATTGGTGGGTGTCGTTGTGATGAACAGTTAAATAACAAACACGCAAGAAGAGGGATTGATACGGAGTTGAGATCGTCTTGGGTCGTAGCTGGATTTGATGGTTGTGGGGGGCGGCGAAAGAAATCTGACAGTGAGATGGGGGGGCTAAGAAGTAATGAGGCGTCATTGCATCATAATTGTTTTTTTACCCTTCTATCTGGCAACAAAACTGACACCTTTTTTACAAGGAGTCATGTTTGCATATATCACAATACCTGCAGTCATAATGCAAACAAAAACACAACTCTGATAATGTATGCAATGTCCTTGAAGTTGATTGGTCCACAACCGAGACAGCTTTCCTTAGAGCCTAGTCTCACATGGGTTGGACCAGATGACGCCAAAAGGCGCACAACTCAAAGACAATGCACCATCAGAGTATGAGAGCTCGGGCTAAGCATTTACACCATTGGAACCTCCTTTGCCAGTAGCAAAATCTGATCATTGTTTTTTTTACCCTTTTATCTGGCAACAAAACTGACACCTTTTTTACAAGGAGCCATGTTTGCATTGACCACAATACTTGCGGTCGGAATGGAAACACAAAACACAACTCTGATAATGTGCACTGTCCTTGAAGTTGATTGGTCCACACCCGAGACAGCTTTCCTTAGAGCCTAGTCTCACTTGGTGTTGGACCAGATGATATAGCGTCATTGCATAGTCGAGGTTTTATGGGTTAGATCGCGTATCTATCTAACCCCAACAAACCCCCTCTATTGTGGATGATATTGGTCACGAAAGCCTCCTGCGTGTTCAACTGGCGTCGTTGCAATGGGAAGACAAAGAGGGGGGGGGGGCAGACGGCCATGGAACGAGATCATCTCATAGGGTGTGGCAAGAGGGTGTGCGGTGGGTGGGTGGGTGGGTAGGTGGGGTGTGGTGTGGTGTGGTGGTAGGGTGGGGTGGGGTGTGGTGGTGGGGTGGTGGGTAGGTGGGTGTTGTGGGTGGGGTGGGTGGGGTGTAGTGGGTGGGGTAGGTGGGTGTGGTGGGTGGGTAGGTGGGTGGGGTGGTGGGGTGAGGTGGGTGGGGTGGGTGTGGTGGGTGGGTGGGTGGGTGGGTGTGGGTGGTGGGGTGTGGTGGGTGGGGTAGTGGGGTGTGGTGGGTGGGGTAGGTGGGTGGGGTGGGTGGGGTGAGGTGGGTGGGGTGGGTGGGGTCAGGTGGGTGAGTGAGTGAGTGAGTGGGTGGGGGTGGGTGGGTGAGTGAGTGAGTGGGTGGTGGGGTGGGTGGGGTGGGTGGAGTGGTGGGGTGGGATGGGTTGGTGGGTGGGTGGGTGGGTGGGGTGGAGTAGGTGGGGTGGGTTGGTGGGGTAGGTGGGGTGTTGTAGGTGGATGGGTGTGTGGGGTGTGTGTGCACATGTGTGTACGTGTGTGTGTGCGTGTGTGTGTGTGTGCGTGTGTGTGTGTACGTGTGTGTGCGTGTGTGTGTGTGCGTGTGTGTGTGTGCGTGTGTGTGTGCGTGTGTGTGTGCGTGTGTGTGTGTGCGTGTGTGTGTGCACGTGTGTGTGCACGTGTGTGTGCACGTGTGTGTGTGCGTGTGTATGTGCGTGCGTGTGTGTGTGTATGTGCGTGTGTGTGTGTATGTGCGTGTGTGTGTGTGTGCGTGCGTGTGTGTGTGTATGTGCGTGTGTGTGTGCGTGTGTGTGTGCGTGTGTGTGTGCACGTGTGTGTGCACGTGTGTGTGTGCGTGTGTGTGTGTGCGTGTGTGTGTACGTGTGTGTGTGTGTGCGTGTGTGTGTGCGCACAACTGCGCATCGAACCCCCACTCACCCGGGTTCGATTCCCGCTCACGACCGCACCGGCGGTGAGCGCTTCAACCAGTGCCGAGTCTCCCCTAGGTCGACTCAGCCTCAAGTGAAACCCGGCGCGGCGAGTAAACTGAGCACCACGGAGAGAGACAAAGGCGGCCGGGCGGGGCTGCATCGGTGTCACCCGCTGGCAGCACTTGCCCAACAGCCTGCGTAGGCTTCGCGGGGGACCTTTGTATTTGTGCGAGCTCGTTTTTGTCATCGAGTCTCTTCTCGTTCTGGGCCAATCGGAGAGCGCGGGCGGCTCGCAACGCGGCACAGATGCGGGACGCTGATTGAGGGCACAGGCTGTCTGTGTGAATAGGGTGTGTGAATAGGGTGTGTCTGTGTGAATAGGGTGTGTGTGAATAGGGGTGTGGGTGTGAATAGGGGAGTGTGTGTGTGTAGGGGTGTGTGTGTGAATAGGGTGTGTGTGAATAGGGGTGTGGGTGTGAATAGGGGAGTGTGTGTGTGTAGGGTGTGTGTGTGAATAGGGTGTGTGAATAGTGTGTATGGTGTGTGTGTGAATAGGGTGTGTGTGTGTGAATAGGGTGTGTGTGTGTGAATAGGGTGTGTGTGTGAATAGGGTGTATGTGTGAATAGGGTGTGTGTGTGTGAATAGGGTGTGTGTGTGAATGGGGTGTGTGTGTGTGTATGGTGTGTGTGTGTGTGAATAGGGTGTGTGTGTGTGTGCGCGCGCGGGCGGCTCGCAACGCGGCAGAGATGCGGGACGCTGATTGAGGGCACAGGCTGTCTGTGTGAATAGGGTGTGTGTGTGTGAATAGGGTGTGTGTGTGTGAATAGGTGTGTGTGTGATAGGGTGTGTGTGTGTGAATAGGGTGTGTGTGTGTGAATAGGGTGTGTGTGTGTGAATAGGGTGTGTGTGTGAATAGGGTGTGTGTGTGTGAATAGGGTGTGTGTGTGTGAATAGGGTGTGTGTGTGAATAGGGTGTGTGTGTGAATAGGGTGTGTGTGTGTGAATAGGGTGTGTGTGTGTGAATAGGGTGTGTGTGTGAATAGGGTGTGTGTGTGTGAATAGGGTGTGTGTGTGAATAGGGTGTGTGTGTGAATAGGGGCGTGTGTGTGTGAATAGGGTGTGTGTGTGAATGGGGTGTGTGTGTGTGTGAATAGGGTGTGTGTGAATAGGGTGTATGTGTGTGAATAGGGTATGTGTGTGTGAATAGGGTGTGTGTGTGTGTAGGATGTGGTTGTGAATGGGGTGTGTGTGTGTGTGTGTGAATAGGGGTGTGTGTGTGAATAGGGGTGTGTGTGTGAATAGGTGTGTGTGTGTGAATAGGGTGTGTGTGTGTGTGGGGAGCGGTAGTGCAGCAGTTAGTGCGCTGCGCTATGAACCTGGCGACCCGGGTTCGATTCCCGCTCACGGCCAACACCAGTGACGATTATCTGAACCGGTCCTGGGCCTCCCCTAGGTCGACTCAGCCTGAAATGAGTGGTGTGGTGTGTAAACATCGCCACTGGGGAGACAAAGGCGGTCGGGCGTGGTGCTGGCCACCCACCCCTCGTGTACCGTTCCGGCCTTCATAGGTGCTCGCTAACAGCACTTGCCCTACAGTCTGTTAAGGCTATACGGGGGATCTTTATCTTTGTGTGTGTGAATAGGGGTGTGTGTGTGTATAGGAGGTCTGTATGTGTGTGAATAGGGTGTGAGTGAATAGGGTGTGTGTGTGTAGTCCGGCAATTTCGATGGATTCTCTAATTAGTCTTGGCCAGTAATAATAATTCGTTTTGAATAACCGAAAAGATGTTTTTAATGTACTTGATATGTCGATGACACTTTGGTTGTCTGGCCACATGGTAAAGATACACACTTAAACACATTCCTGCGGAGGGAGCTGGTAGGAACGTTGGGTTGCTCGGTCAATGGCCTGCAGGGTCAACGGCGGCGTGGTGTATTCCGCAAATATGCCCGACTGTGAGGGCGGGCACAAGCCGGCGTGAGTAGGTTAAACGTTGAGTTTTATAAGGGCACCACGGGGTGACCAGCCCTCCCCACCCAGCCCCACCCTCCCACCCAGCCCCTCCCACCCAGCCCTCCCCACCCAGCCCCTCCCCACCCAGCCCTCCCCTCCCCCCTCCCCACCCAGCCCCATTCTCCCCACCCAGCCCTCCCACCCTCCCCACCCAGCCCCACCCTCCCCACCCAACCCCTCCCACCCTCCCCACCCAGCCCCTACCTACCCACCCAGCCCCACCCTCCCCACCCAGCCCCTCCCTGTATGACGGACGGACGGACACAATAATCCCCTATGGGCTCGTGTAACCAGAGGTTCCTACCAATATGATTTTTTTTTTATCATCTCAATGTACAAAACCCGGCCATCCAGTTCACCATAGAAATGGAGGTGAACAACACACACGCGCCCCTTCCTAGATATGTTTTTGCTTGGACGTGGTCTAAATGGTAAAATCACAGACAGCGTGTGCCGAAAGAGAACGCACACTGACGCTTATCTGAACGCAGATTCGCATCATCGCCCAGCACACAGAAATCCTCTCTCGTCAAGACGCTCACACATCGGGCAAAGACAGTGTCAGATGGTGAAAGTCTAAGCAGAGGAGATTAAGCGTGTTCAAGAAACGCTGCGACTGAACGGCTACGATGATGCTCAAATTAACAGAGCGTTGGATGGATGCCAAACCAGGACCGAACAATACCGCTGAAACTTATCAGATTATCAAAACAATTACAATGCCATACATCTGGGGAGTAACTGACGAATTAGCCCCGTGTTTTGCAAAAGCAAAACATTAAAGTAAGCTTTGGTACTCTTAGGTTTTTCGGTAAAGTCACGTAGGTAAAAAATAAAAAATAATAGAAATAATAATAGAAATAAAATAATAAATCACGACGTTTCGCAGGCAACACAAGTCTCCGTCATCAGGTGGACCGTCACACTTGAGACAGTAAATCTAGCTGTGACATTCCCACCTGATGACGGTGACTTGTTGCCTCCGAAACGTCGTGATTTTTATTATTTCATTTCTATTATTTCTATTATTTTATATTTCTACCTACGTGACTTTACCGAAAAAAAATCTAAGAATATGAATCCTTGCAGTCACGAAAGCTTCAAATCTAGAATTAAGCTTTGGTACTGTACACAAAACAAACAAAAAACTAGTGCCTTGTACGAAAGATGAACATTATCAACAGAAGGTGTATATCGGTTCAATTGCTTATGCGGCAAATGCTATATTGGACGGACGGACGGGACGTAACATCAGCGTAAGACCTAAAAGAACACCAAAGGAACATTAAATTATCTCAAACACCACTATCAGCAGTGGCAGAACATGCTTGCCTAAGAAGGACACACTGTAATGCAAAGCGAATGATTACTGACCAAGACTAATTAGAGAAAACATCGACATTGAGAAATATATAATTAATTGTGACCGATTTAAAGCTTTCGTGACTGCAGGGATTTATCTTCTTGGTTCTTTCGGTAAAGTCCGTAGAAGGGAAGTAATACATTTTATTATTTTATTACTTCCCTTCTACGTGACTTTACCGAAAGAACCAAGAAGATAATTTTAACCGCTCCGATAGCTCCAGACTTAGCGCAGCCTGTAAGCGTATTATTAAGTTACTGTATACACAATTCGTATTACAATTCCTTATAGAGTAATCACATACTAATTAACTGATGACTGATCTATTATATAATTGCAATAACCACCCACCCCCACGTCTCGAACCCTGATGGGCTTCAACGACGATGACGTCACCCGGCACTATGTAAGACCGGAAGCACGTGGGTGGCTTCACCATTCGGCAAATCGCCCAATGATGCTGGATGTGACTTTGCCAGCGAAACGTCGTACTAACTCGAATTCTAAATGTTGTGGATTCACTCTTCAAACGCACCGGTGGTGCTGAAGAAGAAATGACTAATTGGCGTTTTGTTCACGTGATACACATTTGTGTATTGATTGGCCGTGTCGGGTGGTGGAGGATTGCGACACATTTATAATTGCGCCATCTAACACAACAGCCTTTGTTATGAGGGTGTGTGTGTGTGGACAGGGCTATGTGTGTGTGTACAATGTGTGTGTGTATGTGTATGTAGAGTGTGTGTAGGGGTGTGTGTGGATATGGCGTGGGTGTGTGGTAGGGTGAGGGTGTGTGTACAATGTGTATAGGGTGTGTGTGTGTACAATGTGTGTATAGGGTGGTGTGTAGTGTGTACAATGTGTGTATAGGGTGTGTGTGTGTACAATGTGTGTATAGGGTGTGTGTGTGTACAATGTGTGTATAGGGTGTGTGTGTGTACAATGTGTGTATAGGGTGTGTGTGTGTACAATGTGTGTATGGGTGTGTGTACAATGTGTGTGTATGTGTTTGGAATGTGTGTGTAGGGTGTGTGTGTAGATATGGTGTCTGGGGAGCGGTTAGTGTAGCGGTTAGCGCGCTGCACTACGAACTTGGCGACCCGGGTTCGATTCCCGCTCACGGCAAACACCAGTGACGACTATCTGGGCCTCCCCTAGGTCGACTCAGCCTCAAATGAGTACCTGGTGCACTGTGTAAACATTGTCGCTAGGGAGACAAAGGCGGTCGGGCGTGGTGCTGGCCACCCACCCCCTCGTGTACCGTTCCGGCCTTCATAGGTGCTCGCTAACAGCACTTGCCCTACAGTCTGTTAAGGCTATACGGAGGATCTTTGATGGTATATGTACAATGTGTGTATAGGGTGTGTGTGTGTATACAATTTTGCGTGTTAATAGGGTGTGTGTGTGTACAATGTGTTTACAATGTGTGTGTGTGTACAATGTGTGTGTGTGTACAATGTGTGTGTACAATGTGTGTGTGTGTGTACAATGTGTGTGTGTACAGTGTGTGTGTACAATGTGTGTGTACAGTGTGTGTGTGTACAGTGTGTGTACAANGTGTGTGTGTACAGTGTGTGTGTACAATGTGTGTGTGTGTACAATGTGTGTGTACAATGTGTGTGTACAATGTGTGTGTCTGTACAATGTGTGTGTCTGTACAATGTGTGTGTGTGTACAATGTGTGTGTGTGTACAATGTGTGTGTACAATGTGTGTGTGTGTACAATGTGTGTGTACAATGTGTGTGTGTGTACAANGTGTGTGTGTGTACAATGTGTGTGTGTACAGTGTGTGTACAATGTGTGTGTGTGTACAGTGTGTGTGTACAATGTGTGTGTGTACAATGTGTGTGTACAATGTGTGTGTCTAATGTGTGTGTGTACAATGTGTGTGTGTACAATGTGTGTGTGTGTCTGTACAATGTGTGTGTACAATGTGTGTGTGTGTACAATGTGTGTGTGTGTCTGTACATGTGTGTGTACAATGTGTGTGTGTGTGTACAATGTGTGTGTGTACAATGTGTGTGTGTACAATGTGTGTGTGTGTCTGAACAATGTGTGTGTACAATGTGTGTGTGTGTGTGTACAATGTGTGTGTGTACAATGTGTGTGTGTACAATGTGTGTGTGTCTGTACAATGTGTGTGTGTACAATGTGTGTGTGTACAATGTGTGTGTACAATGTGTGTGTGTACACTGTGTTACAATGTGTGTGTATGTGTCTTACAATGTGTGTGTGTCTGTGTTACAATGTGTGTGTGTCTGTACAATGTGTGTGTGTGTACAATGTGTGTGTTTACAATGTGTGTGTGTGTGTACAATGTGTGTGTGTACAATGTGTGTGTGTCTGTACAATGTGTGTGTGTACAATGTGTGTCTGTGTTGTGTGTGTACAATGTGTGTGTGTGTACATGTGTGTGTGTGTACAATGTGTGTGTGTGTACAATGTGTGTGTGTACAATGTGTGTGTATGTGTGTTACAATGTGTGTGTGTGTACAATGTGTGTGTGTCTGTGTTACAATGTGTGTGTACAATGTGTGTGTGTGTGTACAATGTGTGTGTGTCTGTGTTACAATGTGTGTGTGTGTACAATGTGTGTGTGTACAATGTGTATGTGTGTACAANGTGTGTGTGTGTACAATGTGTGTGTGTGTACAATGTGTGTGTACAATGTGTGTGTGTGTACAATGTGTATGTGTGTACAATGTGTGTGTGTACAATGTGTGTGTGTGTACAATGNGTGTGTGTGTACAATGTGTGTGTGTGTACAGTGTGTGTACAATGTGTGTGTGTGTGTACAATGTGTATGTGTGTACAATGTGTATGTGTGTACAATGTGTGTGTGTGTACAATGTGTGTGTGTGTACAATGTGTATGTGTGTACAATGTGTGTGTGTCTGTGTTACAATGTGTGTGTGTGTACAATGTGTATGTGTGTACAATGTGTATGTGTGTACAATGTGTGTGTGTGTACAATGTGTATGTGTGTACAATGTGTGTGTGTGTACATGTGTGTGTGTCTGTGTTACAATGTGTGTGTGTGTGTACAATGTGTGTGTGTGTACAATGTGTGTGTGTCTGTGTTACAATGTGTATGTGTGTACAATGTGTATGTGTGTACAATGTGTATGTGTGTACAATGTGTGTGTGTGTACAATGTGTGTGTGTGTGTGTGTCTGTGTTACAATGTGTGTGTGTGTACAATGTGTGTGTGTGTGTACAATGTGTGTGTGTGTGTCTTACAATGTGTGTGTGTNCAAATGTGTTACAATGTGTGTGTGTCTGTACAATGTGTGTATGTACAATGTGTGTGTGACGAGCTTACGATTTCAACGAGGGCTCAGCGCGCCCCCTGGCCGCCAGCGCGTGCTATCGCTTGGCCTTGAAGTCGTTTGAGTGAACGGTGGCGCAGTGGTTAGCGCCACTGCTATTACTAAACAACACTGAGTTTTTGCTATCCCTTACGATCCCGGGCAAACCTCACGTTCAATTCCCTTCCACCGCTACCAATCAGGTTGATCAGAAGCTGTCCTAAGTCCCCCCCCCCCCTCCACACACACCCACCACTAGGTCGACTCAGCCTTAATTACATGCCTAGTTTCTTGAGAATATGCCTCGTGGTCACGAATGTGTACGTGCGTTGAACCAGTGCCGGATTATTATAAGTAGCTACATATGTAGTCGTAGCTACATGTGTGGTAGCTACATGTAGCTACGACTACATGTAGCTACTACATATGTGGTAGCTACTACATATGTGGTAGCTACAATGTAGTAGCTACGGGTCCCGCACTTTCAAGAGCCCAGCGCTAAATACGTTCATCTATCAATTTCGGTTCAGTGATTCTGCACTTGCTCTATTACTATAGTACTATACCGCCTTCAACTTGTACGAACGACTAGGTGTTTAAGGTGAGCGATTTGTTGTGCTCCTGTGATAAATTATTATTAAAGACTCGTCACTCCCCTACCTGTCATCTCACTCCACTCCCCTCCACGCACTCTCCTACCTCTCCCCTCTCATCTCACTCTACTCACCCTCCACGCACTCTCCTATCCTCTCATCTCACTCCACTCCCCTCCNCACCTCTCCTACCTCTCCCCCTCTCATCTCACTCTACTCCCCCCCCCCACGCACTCTCCTGCCTCTCCTCTCATCTCACTCCACCCCCTCCACGCACTCCCTACCTCNCCCTCTCTCTACTCCCACGCACTCTCCTACCTCTCCCCTCTCATCTCACTCCACTCCCTCCACGCTCTCTCCTGCCTCTCTCCTCTCATCTCACTCTACTCCCTCCACGCACTCTCCTACCCGGTCTCCCTCTCATTCACTCCACTCCCCTCCACGCTCTCTCCTACNTCTCCCCCTCTCTCATCTCACTCTACCCCTCCACGCACTCTCCTACCTCTCCCCTCTCATCTCACTCCACTCCACGCTCTCTCCTGCCTCTCCCTCTCATCTCACTCCACTCCCCTCCACGCTCTCTCCTGCCTCTCCCCTCTCATCTCACTCCACTCCCCTCCACGCTCTCTCTTACTTCTCCCCTCTCATCTCACTCCACTCCCTCCACGCACTCTCCTGCCTCTCTCTCATCTCACTCCACTCCCCTCCACTCTCTCCTGCCTCTTCTCATCTCACTCCACTCCCCTCCACGCACTCTCCTACCTCTCCCCTCTCATCTCATTCCACTCCCCTCCACGCACTCTCCTACCTCTCTCCTCTCATCTCACTCTACTCCCCTCCACGCACTCTCCTGCCTCTCCCCTCATCTCATTCCACTCCCTCCACGCACTCTCCTACCTCTCCCTCTCATCTCACTCTACTCCCTCCACGCACTCTCCTGCCTCTCCCCTCTCATCTCATTCCACTCCCCTCCACGCACTCTCCTACCTCTTCCCTCTCATCTCACTCTACTCCCTCCACGCACTCTCCTGCCTCTCCCNTCTCATCTCACTTCACTCCCCACGCACTCTCCTACCTCTCCCTCTCATCTCACTCTACTCCCCTCCACGCACTCTCCTACCTCTCTCCTCTCATCTCGCTCCACTCCCCTCCACGCACTCTCCTACCTCTCCCTCTCATCTCACTCCACTCCCTCCACGCACTCTCCTGCCTCTCCCTCTCATCTCACTCCACTCCCCTCCACGCACTCTCCTACCTCTCTCCTCTCATCTCGCTCCACTCCCTCCACGCACTCTCCTACCTCTCCCTCTCATCTCACTCCACTCCCCTCCACGCACTCTCCTGCCTCTCCCTCTCATCTCACTCTACTCCCTCCACGCACTCTCCTACCTCTCCCTCTCATCTCACTCCACTCCCNTCCACGCACTCTCCTACCTCTCCCTCTCATCTCACTCCACTCCCNTCCACGCACTCTCCTGCCTCTCCCCTCTCATCTCACTCTACTCCCCTCCACTCACTCTCCTACCTCTCCCTCTCATCTCACTCTACTCCCTCTACGCACTCTCCTACCTCTCCCTCTCATCTCACCCCACTCCCTCCACGCACTCTCCTGCCTCTCCCTCTCATCTCACCCCACTCCCCTCCACGCACTCTCCTACCTCTCCCCTCTCATCTCACTCTACTCCCCTCCACGCACTCTCCTACCTCTCCCCTCTCATCTCAGCTCCACTCCCNTCCACGCACTCTCCTGCCTCTCCCTCTCATCTCACTCTACTCCCCTCCACGCACTCTCCTACCTCTCCCTCTCATCTCACTCCACTCCCCTCCACGCATTCTCCACTCCAGCGACGAACGCTGTCAAGTGTAAGCCCACAGTCCGCTCTGGCGGGGAGGTCGCTCATTCTCCTCTGCTGCTCCCACTGTCTGGAACTCTTCGCCCTGAGCAAGCTGTGACGCCCGTTCGGATTAGTNCGAGGGCTGAAGAGGGATCAACGGAGTGGACTTACGAGGTTCCACTGTGGATCTACCTCCTAAACTCAACTATTTTTTTTTTGCCAGATACGGCCCACTGAGCTGCGTGAGTTTTATTTATTNCTTCAGAAGCGAACTGGTCACAAATGATGGTTCAGCGAGGTGACTTATCATCACGTGGACATTCAGCTGCCGAATACTCTGAACGCGTGTNGTTCTAAATGTGGAGGGAAACCCCGTAGNAAAAATGACACGGGGAGAGACACGCAAACTCCAAATATNCGAGCAGGCGTCGGGTCGGGTTTGAACCCACGACCTCCTGTACACCAGGCGATGTAGTTAACATCTCCTAGCCACTGTGATGATGAGAGAGAGAGACACGCAAACTCCAAATATACAGCAGCAGCAGGCGTCAGGGTCGGGATCGAACCCACGACCTCCTGTACACCAGCGAGGTAGTTAACATCTCCTAGCCACCGTGATGATGAGAGAGATACACGCAAACTCCAAATACACAGCAGGCGTCAGGGTCGGGATGGAACCCACGACCTCCTGCACACCAGGCGAGTAGTTAACATCTCCTAGCCACCGTGATGATGAGATAGNGGAGAGACACGCAAACTCCAAATATACAGCAGCAGGCGTCAGGGTCGGGATGGAACCCACGACCTCCTGCACAAGGCGAGGTAGTTAACATCTCACCACCTGTGATGATGANGAGAGAGACGCAAACTCCAAATATACAGCAGCAGGCGTCAGGGTCGGGATGGAACCCACGACCTCTGTATACCAGGCGAGGTAGTTAACATCTAGCCACCGTGATGATGATGAGAGAGAGNCACGCAAACTCCAAATATACAGCAGCAGGCGTCAGGGTCGGATCGAACCCACGACCTCCTGTATACCAGGCGAGGTAGTTAACATCTCCTAGCCACCGTGATGATGATGATAGAGAGAGAGACACGCAAACTCCAAATATACAGCAGCAGGCGTCAGGTCGGGATCGAACCCACGACCTCCTGTACACCAGGCGAGGTAGTTAACATCTCATAGCCACCGCAGCGCCTCGTGGTCGGTGGGCTCAACGTGGGCGTCTAACGAACCGGTTATTCGATTCTGAAAACGGTTAGCGGTTATAGCGGTGGGGTTCGACCTCGACCCTGACGATGCCTGCTGCGGTACATTTGGAGTCGGCGTGTCTCTCCCCGTGATGGTCCCGTGGGATTTTTCCTTCGGGTGGAAAGAAGGGGGAGGGAAGGGGGAGTGAGGGAGGGAGGGAAGAGACACGATATATATTTTTCTATACCCAAAACAACTCTTAGTTCAAACATTGCTATGCATCCGTGCTTTTACCGTCGCCATCATCCTCATTGTCTATCTACTGCTGGGTGAAGATAAAAGCGATGCCTCTCAAAAAAAAGGAGGGAGGGGGAGGGAGGGGGAGGGAGGGGGAGGGAGGGGGAGGGGGGGAGAGGGGGTGGGAGGGAAATAGAGATGAGGAGGGAGCGGGGAGGGAGGGAGGATGGGGGAGTGAGGGGGNAGGTTGGGAGGGGGAGTGAGGGGGAGTGAGGGGGAGGGAGGGAGGGGGGAGAAGGGAGGGAGGAGGGAGGGGGGAGGGGGAGGCGGGAGGGAGGGAGGGGGGAGGGAGGNAGGGGGAGGGAGGAGGGGAGGGGGCGAGGGGGGAGGGAGGGTGGGGGGTAGGGGGGGGGTCCTCCGTTTTGTGTTCCTCTCTTCCACAGTTTCGGATGAACGTCATCGCGTCTCGAGTCTTCTGACTGCCGCTGTCGCGTTTCATCGCGACGGCGATGACGACGAGACGCCCACTGCGTTTGCGCCAGTGCCGGACTACACACATAGTACTACCACATAGTAGTAGCTACTACTACATATGTAGTATAGCTACATATGTAGTAGTAGCTACTACTTCTACATAGTAGCTATTATACATATGTACTAGCTACTACATATGTAGTAGTAGGTAGGGGCCTGGCACTTTCACTTTTCAAGGGCCCCGCGCTAAATGCTTTCAAGCTATCAATTCCGGTTCAGTGATTCTGCACTCGCTCTATTACTATAGTACTATACCGCCTTCAACTCTTACGAACGACTGGGTGTTTAAGGTTAGAGATTTGTCGTATTATCCGGCTGCATTGCAAATGAAAAATACAATGACTTTACTATGCAAGAGAAATATTTACGTGTTTTAATATTAATTCTAGATTTGAAGCTTTCGTGACTGCAAGGATTCATATTCTTAGGTTTTTTCGGTAAAGTCAGGTAGGTAAAAAATAAATTTTTATACGTAGGTAAAAAATAAAATTTATTTTTTACCTACGTGACTTTGCCGAAAAAACATAAGAAAATGTTTTAATATTAGTTTTGTTTATGTATTTATTTATGGCCCCTTAATAACAAATGCTACAGGCTCCGCACTCGCTTCATGCGGCGCTGGTTTGAGCCGCTACCGTTTGTCGACAGAGCACGCGGTCCGCTTCTCACGAAGAGCTGTGTGTTGCAAGCTCCGTTGGGCCGCCTAACGTCCGGTCAAATCATAAACTTCTAGATTTGAAGCTTTCGTGACTGCAAGGATTCATACTCTTAGTTTTTTCGGTAAAGTCACGTAGGTAAAAATTTTAATTAAAATTAATATTTTTTCTTATTTTATTTTATTAATTTTAATTTCATTTCTTTACCTACGTGACTTTACCGAAAAAACTAAGAAAATAATAAACTTGCCGCGCCAGGAGATCGTGGACTCGGACGGGATACGACCTCTGGGGTGCGATGCTGACCACTCCACCACCACCACTACCACCACCACTCCACCACCACCACTCCACCACCACCACCACCACTCCACCACCACCACCACACCACACCACCACCACACCACTCCACCACCACGACCACCACTCCACCACCACCACCACTCCACCACCACCACTCCACCACCACCACCACCCTGACAGCTTTCCGAGTTCCAACCTGGAGACCCGAGTTCGATTCCATGCTCACGGCCAACACCCAGTGACAATTTATCTGAACCGGTCCTGGGTCTCCCCTAGGTCGGCTCAGCCTCAAATGAGTACCTGGTGCGATGTGTAAAATATCGCCACTGGGGAGACAAAGGCGGCCGGGCGTGGTGCTGGCCACCCACCCCCTCGTGTGCCGTGCCGGCCTTCATAGGTGCTAGCTAACAGCACTTGCCCCAACAGTCTGTTACGGCTATACGGGGGATCTTTGTCTTTGTGTGTGTGAGTGGGGGAGCGGTGGCGAAACGTTCGGCGCACTGCGCTCACAACTGGGCGACCCGGCCTCCCCTTAGGTTGACTCAGCCTCAAATGAGTACCTGGTGCGGTGTGTAGTAAACATCGCCACTGGGGAGACAAAGGCGGCCGGGCGTGGTGCTGGCCACCCACCCCCTCGTGTGCCGCAGTGACGACCTTCATAGGCGCTGCCCTACGTCGCCGACAGCCCTTGCCCCAACGCTCTGTGAAGGCTACACGGTGGGCGGGGCATCTTTGTCTTTGTTTGGGGCGCGTTGAGTGTAGAGCGGTGGCGCAACGGTTAGCGCGCACACCCCCCCCCCCCCCACGTAATTATACCTGCCCGGGTTTTTCTTGACCTACACCCGCCTGGGTCGACTCAGCCTTAAAACGAAACACCTGTTGGAGAGCGAGCGGGCGTACACAAACGAATAAACGCAGAAGAAGAATATTAAACAAGTAAACCCGTAAAAACAAAGTTTTTCACTATAAATCCTTTATATGCGTGGCGGCTCGAGTCCTCTCGTCCTCTGGCTTGAGATGGCTGCCACCTATGGGTCAGATGATTGTCTGCCAGTATTAAGCAATTGGTAATTAAATATTTAATTTGTTTTCCCTAAACAGTGTAAAATTTTGAAAAAAAATTTCACGAACATTAATTGTCTCGCACAACGAGTCTGTGTGCAAAATGTCAGCTCGATTGGATCACGGGAAGTGAGTTAAAAAACGACCGAAAGATTTGCACGGTCGTAAGCGTGCAAGCAAGCACGCAAGCAAGCAAGCAAGCGAACTTAATATAAAGTATTAAAAAAACCACACACACACACAATGCCAAACAACAAAGTCCTCGCACCAGCATTGGGGAGACAAAGGCGGCCGTGACCGCTCCGTGCCGTCTCCGTGTGCGAGGTGGCCTCGCGAAGAAGCACTTGCCCCGACAGCCCGTGAGAGGCTACACGGGGGAGCTTTGTCTTCTGTATCGCGCGGTGGTGGAGGTGGTGGGCAGTGGGGGTGGTTGTGGTGGTGGGGTGGGGGTGGTGGTGGTGATGGTGGTGATGGTGGTGGTGATGGTGGTGATGGTGGTGGTGGTGATGCTGGTGGTGGTGATGGTGATAGTGGTGGTGGTGGTGATGGTGGTGGTGGTGATGGTGCTGGTGGTGGGGTGGTGGTGGTGATGGTGGTGGTTGGTGGTGGTGTTGATGGTGGTGGTGTTGATGGTGGTGATGGTGGTGGTGGTGGTGATGGTGGTGGTGGTGGTGGTGGTGGTGATGGTGGTGATGGTGGTGGTGGAGGTGGTGGTGATGGTGGTGACGGATGATGGTGGTGGTGTTGATGGTGGTGGTGTTGATGGTGGTGGTGGTGGTGATGGTGGTGGTGGTGATGGTGGTGGTGATGGTGGTGGTGGAGGTGNTGGTGATGGTGGTGGTGATGGTGGTGATGGTGGTGGTGGTGACGGTGATGGTGGTGACGGTGATGGTGGTGATGGTGGTGGAGGTGATGGCGATGGTGGTGGTGATGGTTGTGGCAGTGGTGGTGATGGTGATGCTGCGTGTTGTCTCTGAGTGGGCTACGTATTGCGAGTGGGAGCTGCGTGAGTGAGCGAGCGATTCCTGGGAGGGAATGAGGTGGGGAGGGAGGTGGGGGGGGAGGTGGGGAGGGAGGTGGGAGGGAGGGAGGTGGGGAGAGAGGTGGGGGGGAGGTGGGGAGGGAGGTGGGGGAGAGAGGTGGGAGGGAGGAAGGTGGGGGGGGAGGTGGGAGGGAGGAAGGTGGGGAGGGAGGGAGGGCTTGCTGCTTTTGCTGTGCGATGGGGGTGTTAGCTGTTTAGGTGGGCAGTGGTGGGGTGGTGGTGGTGGTGGTGGGGGNTGTAGGTGGGGGGCGTTACCACCCACCCCACCCACCCCACCCCCACCCCCCACACCCTCCCACCCCCCACACCCCACCCCCACCCCCTCTCTTATCCGAGCTCCGCTCGAATC
>MU249759.1:0-2500 GCA_018977245.1 Lethenteron camtschaticum | reverse complement strand
GATGGCGAGGCGTGCCAGCGCACGCGAACAACATTCGGCAAGGCAGGGATACCTCGATGGCCGTGATGGTCATTGGTAATTAGACGCGGGTGGTGGTGTGCTGAAGGTGTGGTGCTGAAGTGGTGGTGGTGCTGAAGGTGGTGGTGGTGCTGAAGGTGGTGGTGGTGAAGGTGGTGGTGGTGTGCTGAAGGTGGTGGTGCTGAAGGTGGTGTGGTGGTGGTGCTGAAGGTGGTGGTGGTGGTGGTGCTGAAGTGGTGGTGCTGAAGGTGGTGGTGCTGAGGTAGTGGTGGTGCTGAAGGTGGTGGTGCTGAAGGTGGTGGTGGTGCTGAGGTAGTGTGGTGGTGCTGAAGGTGGTGGTGGTGGTGGTGCTGAAGGTGGTGGTGGTGCTGAAGGGGTGGTGGTGGTGCTGAAGTGGTGTGCTGAAGGTGGTGGTGTTGAAGGTGGTGGTGGTGGTGGTGCTGAAGGTGGTGGTGGTGGTGCTGAAGGCGGTGGTGTNGTGGTGGTGGTGGTGGTGGTGCTGANGGTGGTGGTGCTGAAGGTGGTGGTGGTGGTGGTGGGGCGGTGGTGGTGGTGGTGGTGGTCCCGTGGGTGGTGGTGGTGGTGGTGGGGGCGGTGGTGTGGTGGTGGTGGTCCCGTGGGTGGTGGTGGTGGTGAAGGTGGTGGTGGTGGTGGGGGCGGTGGTGGTGGGGTGGTGGTCCCGTGGGTGGTGAGGATCGCCTCGTGGGACGGAGGGACGCTCCTCACTCGGCTCACGCGAAGCGTTGGATGCACGCAGAGCAACAGCTGGGGACGGGAGGCTGACGAGGTAGGAGAAGGTGGAGGAGGTGGAGGTGGAGAAGGTGGAGGTGGAGGAGGTGGACGAGGAGGAGGAGGGGGTGGAGGGCGAAGCAGGAAAGGAGACGGGAAGAGTCTCGTGGCGAGCAGGAGGAGGAGGACACGAATCGATTGGCTGCTGAGTGAGAGACCCGCCACTCCAGCACATCACACCGTAGCCATCCACACCATCACCCACCCCACACCACCCCACCATCACACCGTAGTCATCCACACCATCACCCACCCCACACCACCCACCACACCATCACACCGTAGCCATCCACTCCATCACACCCGGAGCTAGCCACTCCACCACCCAGCCCCCCCACCCACCACTCCACCACCCACCCCCACCACCACCCCCACCACCCACCACTCCACCACCCACCACACCACCCACCACCACACCACCCACCCCCACCACCCACCACTCCACCACCCACCACTCCACAACCCACCCCCCACCACCCACCACTCCACCACTCCACCACTCCACCACCCACCACCCACCACACCGTACCACCCACACCACCACACCGTCGCACACCGCACCACGCACGCCACGACGATGATTGCAGATCTCGCCACAACACCACCGCGCCCCAGCAGAGCGAGCCACACTACCACTCCACCACTCCACCACACCACAACTCCACCACACCACCACTCCACCACCCACCCACCACCACAAAACAACTCCCCCACACCACAACGCCACCACTCCACCACACACAAAAACCACAACTCCACCACTCCACCAAACCACAACTCCACCACTGCATCACCCCACAACGCCACCACACACACACCACAACACCACAACTCCACCACTCCACCACCCCACCCACCACCACACCACAACTCCACCACCCACTACACCACAACTCCACCACTCCACCACCCCACCACCCCACCACTCCACCACTCCACCACCCCACTCCACCACCCCACCACTCCACCATCCACCACCCCACCACACCACCACCCCACCACCCCACCACTCCACCACTCCCACCCACCACTCCACCACTACGACTCCACCACCCACCACTCCACCACCCCACCACTCCACCACCCACCCTCCACCACCCCACCACCCCACCACCNTCCACCACCCCACCACTCCACCACCCACCACTCCACCATCCACCACCCCACCACCCACCACCCCACCACTCCACCACCCCACCACTCCACCACCCACCACTCCACCACCCACCACTCCACCACACCCTCCACCACCCCACCACCCCACCACCACACAACTCCACCACCCACCACTCCACCACTCCACCACCCACCACCACACAACTCCACACCCACCACTCCACCACTCCACCATCCACCACTCCACCACTCCACCACCCACCACCCACCACTCCACCACCCACCACTCCACCACACCACTCCACCACCCCACCACGCCACCACCCCACCACTCCACCACGCCACCACTCCACCACTCCACCATCCACACTCCACCACCCACCACTCCACCACCACACCACTCCACCACCCACCACCCCACCACTCCACCACCCACCACTCCACCACGCCACCACTCCACCACCCACCACCCACCACTCTACCACCCACCACTCCACCACCCCACCACTCCACCACCCACCACTCCACCACTCCACCACTCCACCACACCACCCACCACCCCACCACGCCACCACCC